>PVKC010002422.1:0-29820 GCA_004027635.1 Crocidura indochinensis
CTAAAATATTCAAATCATAAATATACAATTATGTAAGTATAAACATCAGTGCTAGAAATAAAAAACAATACATATTCAGTACATACAATACATCTTAAAGGTAACTAACAATAAATATTTGCATTTTCCTTTGATGATTTTGAGTTGCTAAAGGTTATAATGAATATTGTCAAAAAAACTTGCATTTTTCTTCCCTATTAAAAGCTTTCTCATGTGGAAAGTTGTCCTACACTATGTCAAAAGAATAAGCTGTCATGTTGATAATGTTTAATACATTCTGAAAATAACTGCCATGTACTATCCTAATTTGACCTTTTCAGAACTCTAAATTTGATTGGACAGACATTTTTCTCCTATTTAGAAAATTAAACCCCTGTTGGGAAGAGCTAGAATGACCATCTGTTGAAATCCAGAATACTAAAAAGGTTAAAATATACAACCAAATGCTTCAGAGGATACTTCAGAATGATATTTTTCTATCATATTTTCTGTCAAATATTATGAGAAGCTAAGATGATGGTATAAAGTCAATATTCATTATTCCAAAAAGAAAAGTTTGCATGTCTAGCAAATTGTGTCATTACATAACTTAATGATAGCCTAAAAAACAGCTTCTTAATTTCATTTCTTAACTATTGTCAAGAGTTAAATATGTTAACCCAAACACAACATAATATTTCCTTTCAGTCCTGAATAACATTTAAAAATAAAAATTTAATGACTTTTCTTGATTCAGTACAAAACCTTTGAATCTCCAGTAATTCAATATTGATTAAGTATATTTATAATATAATTTATAGCATCCCAGAAATTAAGAGTAGGAGAAATTAAAACCCAACAGCTGATCTAGCAAAAAGCATAAATATTGCCATGATAGATTTATAGATAGATTTATGACTTAGTTAGGGGTCCAAAATAAATTACTAAAGTCTGGGTGGCTTATAAACAAAAGAGATTTATTTTCTAAAGTTCAAAAGAGCATAACATTGACATGAAGACAAAAGCATGGTTAGGTTCTAGTAAGAATCTTCTGTATATAAACTCCCATGTCTTCCTTCTATCTAATGATTTCCTTTATCTAATGCTTCTCTATTATAAATGAATAGGGTTCAAAAAGTGGATAAACTCTTTGATCAGTTTTTATAAATCAGCTAATTTCATTCATATGAGATCTGTCTCATGGCCTAATTATTTGTTATTAGTCAAGTTTCAAACACTATGGCAGTGAATATCATATTTCAAAATAAAAGCTCATGGTAATCTTGCAGTCCATATCAAATTACATAATCAATTATAAGATTCAAGTCCATGGTCCTTGCATATAATAGAGCAATTAAAACAGAAAATATAATTAAAATATTTATATACATCATATAAAGTTTTAGAATGCATCCATAATTGCTATGAGAAACTTTAATAGTATTTTTATAATAGTTTGATTATATATCTATATTGCTCAGGTTTTAATAAAATAAATTTACATTCTATAATATTTATGAGAAGTAGGAGTACAAATGTCTAATTGCCATTTTTGTTTTGCTATTATTTTGTTGATTACTCTTCGTGAGCTAGAGTCGAACCATTTGGATGGGACTCAGAAGAGAAGGCTTCAGGTATTGGGCCCACATGTTTAGGTGCGTAAAAGTTCAAGGCACATGTCCTACTGCTTGGTTCATATCCCTAAACAAATACAACTTTAACGCATATTGAATTTGATTTCAATTTTTTAAAAGTCACTAAACACCATGTGAATAATAGTTCATATGAAGCATTTTGTCTAATATTTGTCTCTTTTATACCCAATATGTCATATTTACCTTAAGTTATTATGTACATTTCAGCATAAAATTAAAAGTAGAAAAAGTGTCCTGATTAAACATAAAACTTTAAAAAATAATCCAGGTGCATATTTCTATAAAATACTCTTTCTAGAGTATTATTTGGAATACTAAAGTTTCTAATAGCTTCTAGGATGCTACATTATTATAAGTGATTCAACATAGTCTATGACTTCATACACTTTCCCAAAATGAAAGTTAGTAAAATTAACTTCAGAATATATTAAATCTGTTGAGAAATAGTCCCTGTTATTGGTCATAATTACAAACTGAATATAGTGTGACTACTGATATATTAAACAGATTCATCACTTAGCATATATTAAATTGAATGTATCTCTCATATTTTTATCCATGAATGTAAAATCTCAAAATACAATGAACTATGTTGTTCTTATGTTATGAAGATAAAAATGTACCTTAATCTTTGTAATTAAAAAACATTTTCAACAACATGCCCCCCAAAAATAAAACTATACAATTAAAAATTTAAAAAGTAAAAGAAACTAATATCAATATATAAACAAAATGGTAGTATTTTCCTTATCTTAAGTAGAATAGTAATTAAAATATGATTAAGTTCTCATATATTAGACAAACATTATTTTAACTCATAGATGCAAATACTGAGAATAGATTCAAAATCACATGAATCTATTCTTGCTTATTGGTAGCATTTTGGCTTTTGTTTAGCATTTTGACTCATTCTTTGTTGTTTTAGACCATCTTTCCAAAGCTGGGTGAGAATGGGCTGAACTAATGTAGGATCAGTTTTGGATATAATCTGGGATGGTAAATAGGTAGTTTTCTGATAAGGGTTACAGAATGATGTTTTTTTTTTTCAAAATTGGAGATAGAAAAAATTGGCCAGACCATTTTGTGAACTTGATTTTAATATATATATTTATATTTATAAATACAGGTATATATATTTATATATATAAATTTATAAATACATTTATATTTATAAATACAGGTACAGCTTAGTATTTTTGTGGAGATAGAGGAATTTTGACTGTACTCATTGATGCTCAGAGATTACTCCTAGTTTTGCATTTAGGAATGGTCCTGGCATGGTGAACAATATGGGTGCAAATCAAACCAAAATTGGCCACATGTTAGACAATTGCCCTATCCACTGTACTATCTCTCCACAGCCCGCAAACTCAACATTAACAAACATCAAAGAGCACACATGGAATAATTTAAAAAAAGCATTGGACAAGATTTTGGGGCATTAAAATATTCAAGTCATTGACAAAATGTTAGCTAAGTTTCTCAATTCAATAACAATTTCACCTGTAATTATATGGATTACTGCAGTCTTGTTAAACACAGGTTGTAACAGGTTGTAGGTTCTACTTCCAAATAATTTGATTGGCTCCTGGATACAAGATTTAGAAATTCTTATTGCGGAGAGCCAAATGATTTTCTTTAATCAGCAATGAGAAGCATGGGCATCCATCCATTCATCTAAACACTAAAATTATTGTGATCATGTCAAATAAGTGGACTGTGCTTGAACTATTGGAGTCAATTCAATTTTCCTTCATTGTAATTGCCCATATAATATCTGTAATACAGCAGACAGCTTACAGTA
The DNA here is from genome assembly GCA_004027635.1 of Crocidura indochinensis. NCBI lineage: Eukaryota > Metazoa > Chordata > Mammalia > Eulipotyphla > Soricidae > Crocidura > Crocidura indochinensis. The sequence goes on from PVKC010002422.1 coordinate 3,439, forward strand.
AATTGTTATTTAAGGATTTTTCCTTTTTCCACAACTCATAATTTCTGAAAATCCCCACTAGGTTTCAATTAAGAGCACGGGTTAGTGGAATTTTAGAAGTAATTGCAACAGAAATGTTAACATATTTATTCTCAATTGAGAATATTGCTATATAGCATGTAAAAATTTAAGCCATTGATAGTTTATAATAACATTTTAGGTCTCAATCTATAGTTCATTCCTTTGATATATTAAATAAATGTACAAATTTACAATAAGATAAATATCAGTTTCAACAAGTTTTTTAAAAGAATATCATTTTTATTACTAGAGTAGTCACTTTTTCAATATACAATAGAGGAGTCACTATATAATCATAATTTCATTAAAATATCAAAGAATTGACAAGAATCACAAGATCAAATTAAACTATCCAATCCAAGCAGATGCACTTTAAGCATTTGATCTTACAAATAAAAAGATTGATATTGACAGCTATAGTTAACTCACTTATTTTTTTCTTATAATCATCTCCCATTTCTTCTTTCTTTTCTTATTCTTTTATTATCATTGCTATAATTACTATTATTATTATTATGGTGGTATTTGGGTCAATAGCCATCCAGTTTTTCCCAGTGTTTAAGGCAGGTTTAATGTTAAGGGATCATGCTTTTAGCATTCAGGGATATAAAGTGCAGGAAATCAAACAAATGTAAAAATTGTATTTAATTAATTAATTTATTTTATTTGTTGAAAAGAAGTTATGATTCTAATAAGGGCTTTTATTTATGTGGGAAATCTAGGTATTATCCCTGATCATACTTAAAATACCATTGATAGTTAAAATGAAATTAATTTATTTAAGGCAAGAACTTTAACCCTATACTAAACTCTGTTAGATTATGTAATTATGATTATTTATAAAATGCATTAATTAATTTTTGTAGTATCTAAAATAATTGAAATATTTAAAAATATACAGCATATAGGGACCAGATAGATAGCACAGTGGTAGGGTATTTGCCTTGCACACAACTGACCCAGGATGGATCTCTGTTAGATCCCTGACATCCCATACGTTCCCCAAGCCAGGAGCAATTTCTGAGCGCATAGCCAGGAGTAACCTCTGAGTGTCACCGAGTGTGGCCCCCAAAAATTATATATACATATGTATATATATACAGCATATAATTTGTGTCAAAATAATTCTAAAAAAGTATCAAAAGTATAATTAAATCCTAAATATCATTGTAATGTAGATTTATGTTACATAATATCATGATGAAACATTAAAGGTTTCTTAAATCAAAAAATCATTTTTATTCTTACATTCTCTATCAATGGGAAACTATTAAGTGGTTGTAATCATGATATCAGTTCTGTGATTTCAGATAGAATTCAAAATAGGTCAAAACTAAATTGGGAGCTGGTGCGGTGGCACAGGGTGTAAGGTGTCTCCTTTGTGCACGCTAGCCTAGGACAGATGGCGGTTCGATTCCCCCAAGCCAGGAGCAATTTCGAAGTGTATTACCAGGAGTAATCCCTGAGCTTCACCAGGTGTGGCCCCCCTCAAAAAAAAAAAAAAAACCAGAAAAAAAGTAAAAAGAATTACACTAAATAGTCAATTGCCAATAAAAATATTTTCCTGCAATTAATTTTTCTCCCAAAGAAATATTTTAGCAAGCATATGCTTTATGATAAGGGCACTGCAACAAAATCTCCTGTCTAGATCATTTCAGCCAAATATATTTATTTGCAAATCAAAATAAAATAATGGTATTGATGTGGTTTTAAAGTATTTACTTGTAACATGATTGATACATAAACATAACATTAAAAATTCAGGTAAAATTATTAATACACATGTATACTTATTTGCTGAAAAAGGCAGTTATAGCCCAACTATTTTGCATCTGTCAGATCTTCCTTTCAAATAATAGATTTTTAAACCATATGTTCATTCTTTCTTCCTTTTGAGTGGGAGAGGTTTGGACCACATCTGGTGATGATCAGGGTTTACTTTTGTCTTGTGCTCAGAAATAACTACTGGCAGGCTCTGAGGCCCATATTGAAAACCAAGAACAGAACCTGGGTCAGCCATGTGCAAGGCATATGCCATACCTGCTGTGCTATGGCATAGGCCCCAAATATTTATTTTATTATATATGAATTAGGATAATATTCTTTTGTGCATAATTTTTGTTTTTTATCTAATGGTGCTTAGGGCTTTCTTGTGACTGTTATTAGGGATCATTCCTGTCTGACTTTAGGACTAAATGGAATGCCAGATGATCAAACTTGTGTTGGACACTTGCAAAGCAAACTCCCTACCCCTGCATCATTACTCTAGCTCATTAATTCAAAAATTATTGCCATGTTTTCTCTGTAGCAAAAATTGTAGCTATTTAATATAAATACATATATATATATATTAGAAAAATATTTAGTCAAAATTTTTGCCTTGTTATCTTTAGAAAAATGTACCTCTAAGGATCAGACTGCCCGTGCTAGCCTAGCACTGACCACGGTTCCATCCTCCAGTGTCTCATATTGTCCCAAGCCAGGAGCAATTTTTGAGCACATAGCCAGGAGTAATCCCTGAGGGTCACCAGGTGTGGCCCAAAAACTAACTAACTAACTAACTAACTAACTAACTAACTAACTAACTAACTAAATGTACCTCTATGCAATAATTATTTCCAAGGTTAAATACAAATAAGAGTTTACTTTTGAATGCTGCATAATTAAAACTACAGTTAAATTAAGTTACACAAAAATTTTTAGTTTTACATGTAGGATTTATCTTGGCAAATATCTGGAGACTAAAATAAGAAAGAAGATAAAAATGAAACTCAATTCCCAAATAATTCTGATTAGTATTAGTGAAAGTATTCTGCCTTTCAGCATCTGATATTTACATATTTTGCTAAAATTATTCCCTGTAATAATTTTCATTAGCATCAATATATAGAAAAAGATAACATATCCATTAATGCTACTAATCGCCATATTTCTTCACTTTTTGAACTGTGATTAGTGTAAAATTTACAATGCACAAGTTATTAACCAAAAAGCCCCAAGACAAAAATACATGAAGATCAAAGACAATACTGAACGATTGAGGAAGTGACTACATGATAAACACTGTTGAAAGTGAAGTCTCTTTAGTGGTAAAGAACAACAGTGATGCCTTTCTACAAAGTTATAAGATGAAGGCTCAATTTTCAGTTTCCTTTTTGCCACTATTTCTTATGACTCCATTTAGTTGACTTATGTCTACAGCTTAAGCATCCTTGAAAATTCTTCAATTCTCTTTGAGATTAAGCAGTTTTCACTTTCCCAAGATCACAAATACTGTCCCAGATAATGGGCTCACATGAGACCAGAAGATAATTCATCCAGGACTGTGGTCAAATTATTAATTTAAAAGACTCTAAACAATATACAGACTAATAACATACATAGACCCTAAATTAACAAGACATCTCTGGAAAAAATTGGGAATTCTCTCATACTTTGTTGGATAAGTAATACAAATACCAGGTATCCAATTAAAATTAAAAAAAAAAAGAGCCACACTAAATTTGGCCCTGTATTTAGTTCTTCTCCTGCTGGGGAGTTTTGTTTCGACTTACATTTCAATTAACTCTTCTATATTAAAAGTTTAATCTGCCCATCTTCTTTTCTTTCTTGAAATATTGAAGAACCTGGGAACTATGGATAAACAAGAGACACACCTTAACTTCTCCTGTATCATATTTATTATATTTCTTTTTCTTTTGTTTCTGTTGTCTTTTGAAAACCCTGCAAGCCCTCGGGGGTTACTCCAGGATCTGCTCTCAGAAATGTTTCCTGGCAGGCTCAGGGGACCACATGGTATGCTGGGGATTGAACCCCAGTTGGCAGCATGCAAGGGAAAGCCCTACCACTGTGCTATCACTCTGCATCTGCTGCATACTATTTAGCTTTGTTGTTGATTAAATGAACATGTTGTCCTCAGATATGCTATAAATCTGAAGTATATTCGAATAATAATCAACATATCTATCACCAAAAATAGGTCATTTCTAGGTTTTTTTTCTTTGTATTTTATGAGATGCCAACAATGCCACTGCTACTAATCAGGTAATAATATAATTAAATAAATCATCATTCCTTATGATCTAGACTTATCAAGTTTATTATCATCATTTCTCAAAAAGAAATGACTCAAAAATGAACTATCTTAAAAGTCATATTTCTTTACTTTTTAAAAAAAAACTCTCTGGAGTTTATTAAACCTTTACTGAAGGTAAGAAAAATATAAGATGCTCTGTATGACCATGATTTAAATTTCTAAAATCTTAACTATGTAATTTGTTCATAAAACCACCTCATAATATTTTGATATTTATTATTTTAAGGCAATGCCAATACAAAAAGACTTTATAGATGATACTTTAAATAAACCTTGATTTATCTCAAAAAATGAACTATCTGAATTTTCTGGAATTATAGATCTTGATTAAAACTGATACATAGAGGATAGAAATGGCAGAATGAGCCTTCATTAGTTAAAAAATTAGGCTTAGTGGAACTGCAGTTAAGGGTATGAGGAAAACTTGCAGAAATTAAAAAATGTGTCAGAGTAAAAGTTGCATTTTAATATCACTCCTGTAGCTAGAAAGGTGAGCTGAGTGTGTGTGTGTGTAATAAATATTATGTTACCAAATATACAAAATATATTTTTCTTTATGTGCTTATGAAATTGAAATTTTCTGTTTGAATATTTTTGTAGTCAAGGAAAGAACACTCAGTAAGGTATATAATAAGATTTTTACTAATAAACAAGATAAAACCTAAACATTTCTTGTACTAAAATAATAATAAATAGAAAATGGTTCTATTTACTAGGTGAGTAATAGGCTCTGATTACTAAAAAAGAGTAAGTGGTCTGAAGGCAGAGTATTTTCCTGTGCATTTAAAATTTTGCCAATCCAGATAGTAAAAGTAACCAGATAGCATGCTCTTATTACCCACAAAGATAGGTTATTTAAAAATAAGACTGATTTTTATCATTTATATTTGAGATATTGCAATGAGTAATATTTCTCTGGGCTTTTTTTGGGGGGGGGTGCTACACCAGACAGCTCTCAGTGATTATTCCTAGTTCTATGAACAAAATATGGCTCCTTGCAGACTCGGGAACTATAAGCAATGCCTGTTGGCTATGTGCAAGGCAAATACCCTAACCTATTGCTCTGGACCCTGAGATGAGTGAATATTTCAAATCCATTTGGTGCTTTTGAGGATCATAAGGAAATGTAGTTTGGATAGTGGGAGATGAAACCATATATTATTTTGTAACTTAGGGAAATAAAAATCATAGTATACTTTACATATACACATATTTATTTGTATATGGTATTAAATCATTTATCTCTCCTCTCCTTTAAAAATAGGAGTAAGATTTGCTGCAGATTAACCCTTAACTTAATTTATGTAGCATCATACTTAAAAGGGTGGAACTCAATTTATGGAGTAATTAATATCAGAAAATGTATGCTTTGATTATTGGAATGGAGTATCTTTTATTTTGAGACAATGAATGAGAAGTTCTTCCTGCCCAAAAAAGTCAGCAATATATTCTTCTCTTAAAGATGGATATATTGAGTTGTTTGTCTCAGTAGGGAAGTTTAAATATGTGTAGAATGGTGCATATAAAAGCTTAGTAATTGAATAGCCAAAGGGACTATGCTAGTTATTAATTTATTGGCTCTCTGTTCTGACAATGGCCTCATACATATTTATTCTTCTCTGCCAGTACTCTGTTGAGCCTTGTCAGTAGTAAATGTTAAAATAATTTTCTCCTTTGGTTCTACTGGCTGTACCGTTCTAGTTGTGCTCATGTTGACATGTGAAGCTATATAGCAGTGCCCCAATGGAGAGCAGCATGTGACATCTTTCTATCTTTGTCTCTCATGTTCCTCCATACTTGAATGGTTTCCAGAGACAACCAGCTTCTTGGCCTAAATGAATTTAGGCTGTACCAAAATGCAGTGAAAATTTGAAGGACATTGAAATTAAATTAAGGACATCTTTTTCAAGTGTCACTTTCCTAGTGAACTGACAATATTGTGCATTTCCAGAAGTTTCTTGGGACTCTATTTAATTCTTTCAGCTGGGTTTCTAGTAACTCTTTGGGCAGCAACACAGGCAGACAGACTGCTAGCAAATTGTTGCATTATCCCTACAGGCAATTCTCCACCTGCTAGCTACAGGATTTGGCCACGGATAGTGGAAAACACCTTTATGTCTCTGTGGGTTTCAATCATCCTCTCCAAAGATACCTGGTATCTTCTTCTACCTAGCTAATCAAACTTCACTTCAAAGTGGTTTACTTCTTTGGATAACATCACACAAATCTCAAGTAAACCTGAGAGTTCTTAACCACTTTAGCATGCTATTCTAAATCCTTGTTAATAACTCTTCATGTTAAGCTTGTTTGATTCTATTTGAAGGGCAATTAGACCTTTATTATTAGCCCCAATTTATTAGCCCACTTAATACAACTACTAATTTCATTTATTTTGCAGAAATTCTTGGTAATAAATAGATTTTATAGAACTGTGTTTATCAACTGATGGATATATTTTACACATAAGGAGCCCCAAATTATCTCAGGGGAACCACAGATGAAAAAAATACTATGAGTGGGAGTCATGGCATAAGACTAGGGTGACAAAAGTAGGACAAGGGGGTCATGAAAAAGAAAAAAAATGCCAGAAGAGGATTATGTTTGGATAAAGTTTGAGGAAATATAGCATAAAAGTGTAAGATAGTGCAAGAATGTTAATATTTCCAGAAAAAAACTGCAGCTTTTTCTTTAAATAAAACCTAAATTAATAATGCTTCAGAATATGTTTAAAATCCAATAAGTTATTACTCAATTTTTACCTTCAAGTGATTACCCCATCTGCCTTCACATATTTCACACAATTTATCTTAATTTAATTTGATGAATTCATGTCTTATTTATATGTATTTTTTAGTACTGTCTGAAATTATAACAGAAATCAGTGAATAAATTATCTTCCCAAATTAGACAGTGTGGCAGATACTTTCATACAAATTTGCTAAATTTTAAATTTCTAATTTAAAATATAAATGTATTATTAATACCTAACTCTAATTGCATTTTGTTAGTTTATTTTATATGCTGCTATAATTTCTAAGCTTAGCAATTCAGTAATTAGCCTATAATCATAATTTTTAATATCCAGAGAATTATGGCATTAAACATATTCTAAAATATAAATGAATTAATTTTCACAGGATAATTTCCTCAATCACCATAGTATAACTGTCTATTACTGCTCATAGATAGCAATTAATTATTTATTATTCTTAGAATACAAAGTGATCAGCATTTATATTTATGATTTTTTATAGAATAATTTAAATTGGTTCTATCAGGAGATAGTTTGGATTACCATTTGAATAATTCAACACTGTGCTTTTATATCACTTGTCATTGTGTTGGTCAGTGTAATTAAGAATGGATTAAAATGGTTAACTTTGAAGACCATGGTATTTTGTACATTACAGTTTCTAATAAATTAGTCAACTATAGTTCATTGTGTTGATTAATGTCTATTCTACAAATTTTAAAATAGAAGAAAAATATTATATGCAACTTTAAGAATTTCAAATATCCCCAGAAATGAACATTTTGAGTACTCTTGGTTATTGAATAGAATCTTCATTAATTCTCCATCTAATCACTGAATGCCACATAGTGGGAATTGAAGCACAACCTGTCAATAAGTGAACCAAAAATAGAATGTAAGCGTTAGTGTCATGTCAAGCAAAATAATTTTTCTTGCCATATTTTGCCATTTTATTTATAATTAACACCATTATTATTTTGATAAATATTTTGAGTTGAGAATAGCTAGTGTTAATGAAAACTATCACATTGGGGAGGGAGCAGAGAGAGAGAATGTTGTAGGGTCAGCTTAGTGGTGTGAAGGCAAAAGGAATTTGATAGTAGGTGTGACATATTATATAAGTATGCATTTTATGTATGTGTTTCCTGAGTCAAGGGATTGCACTGAATTAAATTTTCAATAGGACAAGAATAAGCCTATTCTGGGCCTGAGAATACTGTCTAACTCAAACCTTGGATCCAGGACTCAACAGAAAACAAAAATCAAATATAAATGCTATTTTAAAATTGCAATCAAGCACCTCCTGCTATTTATATGCACCTGAAAAGCAGAACATAAACAAAACCAAAGTTGGAAGCTGCCAAATTTGACCCATTTAAAGCCCAGGACAAAAGGAAACATTGAAAATCCTAAGAGAATAGAAAAAGTTAATTAGCAAGTTAAACTTTAGTGCCTTGAGGTTCAAGAGGCTGAAGTACAAACTTAAAACAGCAAGTTGCTTGCAACAATGTCTAAATTTATCATTACTTTACATGTTTATATACTACACTTTTGCATGATCACTCGTTTCCCAGCATCTTGAGGGATTTAGGTTAATTCTCTGTCAGTTAATTGTTCATATTTAAAAATGTCAGGGAACCAGAAGGAGAGTCATTACCATAAACAATTCAATTCCAAAGAATTAATTTCATCCTTTTCTTCCATATGTCACTCAGCACTGACCTTCTAAGATCTTACAACACTTGAATCCTATATAAAGTCACACAATGAATGTCTGAAACCAACCATAGATTATTTTTTAATCTCAGTGCATGACTTGAGGGAGTGTTTTATTTTTTAAGAAATAGTTACAGCTTCCCAAATTTCTTAAATCTGTCCTGTTCAAAAGCAATTTATTTTCTGCAGAAACCAACTGCTGATTCCATTGTAGACTAAGAAAACTTTCACTGCATTGTTGAATGATTTTTTTGAACCTGCATTTAAACTCCACTGATACAACTTTACTGTCTGTTCATGCTGTCTCGCATTCATGGATAATCTATTGTTGAAATTCAGAAGAATTTTATGTTATTGATCCAAATGCTGTCACACTGCCCAGGTTGTTTAATAAAGTTCAACTAATATATTAGAATTTCAACAACTATTATAGTATAGTCGATTCTTCTAAAACTTTAATATGTAAAATATGACCATTATTCTTTACTCTTTTCAAAGTTTTCATATTTATTCCTACTAGTAATATTCACAAATAATACATATAATTATTTTTATATAGAGCTTAGAAAAGGAAACACATTTATTGGTAGATATGTATACATATATATAGTAATTTTCTCAATATATTATTTTCCAAAATAATTGATTACCAATTCTCATTAAAATTAACTGAAGAAAGAAGACACTAAATACATTTGAAGAATAGAATAAGAAATATGGCTAAAGAAAATATAATTTAAAAAGATAGAAAAGAATTGAATATAAATAAAATATTTTACTAGAGTTTAAAAGTAAGTTTGCATCAGATTTTATGATATATTGATCTAATAAGAAATAATTAAAGTAGAGCTATAATTTATGAAATACAAGATAAAATTTTATTCCGTAGGGCTTACCATTTTACATTCTAGATTGTGGCCCCATATTTGAATATAGGAGATACTAAAATAAATGTTGTAAAGTATTTTAGCACAAATTTATTTGTGATTTTTTTACTGCTAAATAATTTTTTTGCATTTATCTTTCATAAAATTAGTAATTCTTATTGTATAAAAGTGTCTCAGATGAGGAACTAAAGAAAGAGAACTTAGATAGGGTCTTGCACACAGATCTTGCCCTGCACAAAGTTTGAACCCGGGTTCAAACCCCAGTACTCCATATAGTTTCTCATGAAACACCAGGATTAAATTTGCACTCAGAGCAAGAAATACATTAAGGACTACATGCACAATATTTTAGCCCCAAACTCCCCAGTACAAATTTCTGAGTTACAATGAGGTTGCAAATGGAAAAAGATTAAGAAACTCAATTTAGGACTAGGTGGTACAGGAGAAAAGGAAGTGATTGATCACCTAAAAAGGCATCCTTGCCAGAGTATAGGGCACATATTGTTCCTTTGTGTTAACAGGAGAGAATGCTTAATCAGACCAAGTAACATGAGTATAAGCAGTTGCATGGCATTCTGCCATTCTCTATTGATTGATTTTTATAATTGCAGTGAAGAGATTTCAAAGGCACCAGATAACACTAAGGAGGAGAAGAGAATGTTAGGTATTTGAAAACGAAAACAAGGCGCAAAAGAATTAGGAGGAAGATTGAGAAAGTTGGTACACAAATAGAATTGCAGTAAATTAACACTGATACCAAGTGTCTTGCTGCAATTTAAAATAAAGTGTAGTACCGTATTTGCTGGTGTAAATGAAAACCGGGCGTATAAGTCGATCCCCTTATTTTGCAATTAAAACATATTTTAGTCCTATATTCACTTTATCAGACAGAACGTTCCTGTGCTGTATGTGCTGCATGTGTTCCTGTGCTCATGTACCACAGTGAGCCAATCAAAATAAGCAAAGGTTCAAAGGTTATACTGTAATAGACTTCCTCTCTGACTCTGGCCAATCTGAGCAGGCTTTTTACTGTGTAGATTCGGGTCCAAAACATTGTCTAATTTGCATGCATAAAAAGCCTGCTTGGATTGGCTGAGTTAGAGAGGCCGTCCGAGCAGCCTTGCAGTGATTGGTGCATGATTGAGTTGGAAAATTCATTTTGTGGCAATATTCAGACAATTTTCGTTTAGTGGCATATTGAAACATTTTTCGGGATATACTCTTATAAGACAACCCGTGATTTTCCGTTGACTTTTTTGTTTCAAAAGTTGTCTTATACGCTGGAAAATACGGTATATGTGTGCTCCTTTACTACCATAATATAAGATAGGGGATAGGAGAGATTTAATGAAAGCTTTTTGTCTAATTAGCTTATCTTGCCTTTATAACAAGTATGCATAAATATATTTATATATAATATAAGCATTTGAAAGAAACCTTCAACATAATCTCTATTCTTCTACACCTTCCCCTGTTTACATCCCCCCACAACTGAAAGCATTTTTTAATGATTACCTTTCAAGTGCAGTGTCTTATTGGCCTATGTAAATTGCCAAATTTGTGGTTTCTCTAAGATATATTTGCATCTGTATGATGCATACTTCAGCAGGGCTTTTGTAATGATCTAAAATCAATTTGCTCTAGAGACTGTAAAACTCTTATGGCACATATATGCAGGGAGCAGAAATTGGTCAGTGTTGGACAGGTTCCCACATGCAGTGAGTTTAAATCTAGTTCTCAAAGGGCAACAATAAACTACTTCACATTTTAAAATCAGATAAATGACTCAGTATCCCCACAATTGTGAATAACTGGGAAGTGAAAATTTCCTGACAAGCTTATCCTATAGGATTTGTCAGTTTATCAGAGGTTCATATTAAGGAAAATTATTATTATTATTTTTGTTTGTTTGTTTTTGGGTCACACCCGGCAGTGCTCAGGGGTTACTCCTGGCTCCATGCTCAGAAATTGCTCCTGGCAGGCACGGGGGACCATATGGGGCACCGGGATTCGAACCGATGACCTTTTGCATGAAAGGCAAATGCCTTACCTCCATGCTATCTCCCGGGCCCCAGGAAAATTATTTTTATCTTCTTGTGATTCACTGTGATAGAATTTACTTACTATGACAGTTGAATGCCTTAAGTACAACCAACATTTTGCCAGTTTTGCTATGGGCAGAGATGGTTCTCTCCTGTTTGTAAACTCACTTGAAAGTTGAATCAATCAAGGTTCCACTGGAAGCTTCTAAATTCTACTCTATTCTTTGGATACTTGCCTGCACTTCTCATATTTCAAGTCCAAACACAAATCTGTTAAAGGCTTCCTGATTGGTGACATTAAACAATTAAAAGTTGTCCTAAAAAGTAAATTGGAAAAAAAAAAGTCTGTAATTCATTCTTTAAACTGCTACATTCCACAAATATCATAGAATACTTGACTCATAGCAATTTTAGCCTACTAATTGATGTACCTCTCAAATGAAAACATACTGTATCCTCTTTATAAATATACAAAATAGTAAGCAATTTTACTAGTGAGGATAGAGTGTTACTAGAGATGATACACTAGCACAATGGTTATTCTATTTTATATGAGAAACTTTTATAAAGAGGTTCTTTTATAGAGAGGCATTAAATTCTAGAATTTTTGCCTAATTATTGTTACTATCACAATAGAATGATATTTTGAGTTTTAAAGTTCATAGAATAATCTATTTTAAAAATATATTTGTAATTTTTATTTTATATTATGTGTGGTGAAAAACAAAAACATCCTTTTTTACATTTCATATACATTTATATCTACCTAAGGAGTATATACATAAAATTCTGTACATATATTTATATATAAAATTTATACTTGTATACATTAAACAAACATGTACACTGACATGAACATTCTATTTTGAATGGATAAGCATTTAAAATCAAGCATTAAATTAAAATTTTATGCATTTAAAAATATTTCTACAAAGTAATTTTGATAGTATCATTTGCTCCAGACGTATAAATGTCCCTAAGCAAAAACCTTAGTGAATAAATTTTCACTGAGAATTAAGCGGGTGCGCAAAGCAGAGGATTATGAAATATGAATTATCAAATATGCAATGAAATAAATGAGACCACACAAGAATGCATGGGGTCCTTTGCCAAAGGGACAAGTGACAAATTTTATTTTCAGGAGAAGGCTTTTATGAGTAGGCTTAGGACTGTAGGGTGTAGCCAGGGAGAAACAAAGGAGTGGGGGAGAAGTAACATGAGGGACTACCCTAAAATTTACATATTAAAAGACCATTCTTCAGGTGAGGAAAGTTCTGTTGAGGGTTGATGGTGGAAATGTTTTTGGGTAAACAGAGAAACCAGTTTTTCAAGAGACCAAGAGGAAAGAGGCAAAAATATTTATGGTGATTATCCAGGTTGGTGGAGAATAGATTTTTGGGAAAATAGAGATAATTGTTACCATCAAAAGCTAAACTTAGGAATAAACAAGTAACTGGAGCCAAGGTGATGCTAGAGGTAAGATTGACAAAATAGACTAGCCAGCGGTTTTGATACTGTTTCTTCCTTTGTTTGAAAGAAACTCTGAGGCCTGATAATGGTCAAATAGAGAGAGAGTGCAGTGTCACCGCCAAGATGGAACTACATCCAAATATTCGCGCAAAGGGTCAAAAATTGACTTCTCTAAGCGGGCTTCTTTGGCAAAATAATTCCTGAAAGAAAGCATTTGCACTAGGAAAGCACAAGCCCACGTCTGGTGCATGCTTTCTTTAGGTGGGGGTGATATCATTCATAAGTGTTTAAAGTTAATTGCACTGAATGAATATTATATTATCTTACATCAATTTATTTTATGATTCTAGAATTATGACTGTAGGTCATTTTAGAATTATAATTATAGAATTCCACAAAAATCATTATTTCAGAAGAAACATTAACATAACTAAAGGCAAAAATGATCCTTACTTGTTTGTCCTGGCATATGATTAAACCCATAATGAACATATTTTCTTTGAACTTCCTATATATTAAATTATTACATGTTCTGGTACTATGTTATGCTTTCAACCACACTGAAAAGTATGCTGGAGAAAATCATCATGAAAAAAAGTTACGAATGATAGTTGTTATTATAATTTATGCTTATTTGGGATTGGGAGATTTGGGTGACACAGCGTGACACTTAACAATAATATATTTTTCTGTATTCAAAAATGTCCACTAGAAATTCTTCTTGGGAGACCAAGCGGTGGCACAGCGATAGGGCATTTGCCAGGCACGTGGCTGACCTAGGAAGTACTGTAGTTCCATCCTCCAGCATCCATATGGTCCCCCAAGCCAGAAGCAATTTCTGAGCTCATAGCCAGAAGTAATCCCAGAGCATCACAGGGTGTGACCCTAAAAAACAAAAAATAAAAAAATAAAATGAAAATCTGTTAGAGCACATGAATGGTCAGGAACTGCATTAACCACATGAAAGGCAAGTAACTTATTTATTCCCTATATTATACCTATGGAACCTATAGCATATTTTGAAAACAAGCACAAAAATAAACAATAAAACTATTGTACATTGGGCTGGAGAGATCGCATGGAGGTAAGGCATTTGTATTTCATGCAGAAGGATGATGGTTAGAATCCTGGCATCCCATATGGTCCCCTGTGCCTGCCAGGGGCAATTTCTGAGCATAGAGCCAGGAGTAACACTTGAGCACTGCCAGTGTGACACAAAACAAAACAAAACAAAACAAAACTATTGTACATCTACCTCAAGAATACAAAGTCATTAAACAAAAATGTGACATGCTCAATTATGTTCAGCAAAAATAATTTATGATAGTCAGAATCCAGAAAAAAATCAAAATTATAATCAAAGAATTGTTAAAACTATGATATATTAAAAAAAAAAAGGAACAATACTTATGACAGTAGATGACATCCGGAATTTTGCTGGCACTTGGATGGCACTGGAGGAAGCTATACTAAATGAATTGAGTTAGGAAGAAAGTTATTAATACAATCTCAGGTCTCCTTAATATTCAGAATATAGACAAATGAAGTAAATAATTAGACAACCCTAAATGAAAGAAAGTGGCTAATAGAACTGTGTGATCTGTTGGTGCTGGATGAGGAAGAGGCCTTCAGATAATAGTGAAGGAGCCCTGTTATCTGGTAAAGAAAATAGACTAGCGTCAATGCAAATATAAAACTATAATATTGCATTATTTTTAAATAAAAATATTAAAATTATTTCAATAAATAAAAGCCATTGGTATTCAAAAACCCTACATTTTTAAAATCCCCTTGCTATGCTTCTCAAAAAAATTTTTCTTTTTTCTGGTTTTTTTTTTTTTTTTTTTTTGGTTTTTGGGTCACACCCGGCAGTGCTCAGGGGTTACTCCTGGCTTCGTGCTCAGAAATTGCTCCTGGCAGGCACGGGGGACCATATGGGGCACCGGGATTCGAACCGATGACCTTTTGCATGAAAGGCTAACGCCTTACCTCCATGCTATCTCCCGGGCCCCTTCTTTTTTCTGTTTTAAACGACAATCCTGTTTGTGTTTTTTTTCATCATCAGGTATTTATTCTTATCAAAACTAACTTACATTTTGACCAATATATTCCTTGAAGCTAACCAAGAGGCATAGTTTTAATTTAGATATCTTTTTTATAACCAAAATTGAGTAATCTCTGCTAATAAATTATTTCCAGTAAATTACACTCTTTTAATGAACATTAGAGAACTGGATCTCCTTTCTTAAGTTTACTCCTAAATATAAATTATCTCTACCGAAGATCTCAAGTTATTGGCAAATGCTTCTTTTTACAGTGACATTTGTAATTGCCATTAGTAAAGTGTTTTATATTTCTGTCTTTTTTATCTCCTTTCATATTCTTGAAAATATATTTCTGTATTATTTTTTTATTAATAACTTTTATTTTGACCACAGTGAATTACAAATCATTCACAGTAGTATTTTAGGTACATATAGACATAGAATCAGGGGCATTTTCACCATCAATGTTGTCCTCCCTCCACCCCTGTTCCCAGCAGGCATCCTATATTGTCCCTCATTTGCCCCATCCCAGCTGCTAGTATAAATGGTCCCCTCTGTGTCTAGCTATTTATAGATTGGGTATTGATTCTGTTGTCATTGGCTTTGGATTTAGTGTTTAAGTCTGATCATTTTTATTTCTACTCAATGTTCATATGACTATTTGATCTCAGCGCCTTCCATTATCCCCCCCACCCAATTTGTGAGGCAGAACAAGATGGTTCATGTTATGTCATTCTATTTGAAGGTAAGTAAACAAAAGAGAATAAAAAAGGAAAAGAAAAAAGATGGGGGGGGGGAATTCAAACAAGGAAAAAATAGGAGGAGTCTTTCTAGAGACTATAAAATCAGTTTTAGGAAAGAAAAGGACAAAGGAAGGAAAACATAAAAATAAGTTAAAAAATCAACCCCCCCAAAACTAAAACAAAACAAAAACAAACAACTAAATAAAAAAACCTAAAAAGCACCACAGCAATAGAGACAACAACCAAACACTAACTATGGTCCTGAAATAAAGACAAATCAAAGCACAGGAAAAAAAAAAGGCAAAGGAAAAAAAAGAAAAAGAAAAGAAAAGAAAAGAAAAGAACAGAAAAGAAAAAGCAAAAATTACAAAAATATTTAATTTGTGCTATTTTTTTGCATAGGGACAATAAAAATTAGGGAAATTAGAAAGGAATTTTTTTTACTTTTTTTATTGGTTTTAAATAAAAGTATCTGTTTATTCATTATTTTTATTCTACAAGCAATTAAGAAAGTAAAATTAATTTATTTAAAAGTAAAGATGGACATTTAAATAAGATAAATTGTATATATTTTAAATAGATTTTTGTTTTAGTCAGCAATATTACTTTCAATTTTTGCTATGATAGTAGTATAGCAGTATTGTATAAATCATATAAGCTAGTTTTTATGGGCCAGAGCAGTAGAGCAGCGGTAGGGCATTTGCCTTGCATCTGCTTGATCCAGAATGGACCTGATTCGATTTCGGGCATCCTATATATGGTCCCACAAGCCAGGAGAATCTTTGAGTTCATAGCCAGGAGTTACACATGAGTGTCATCGGGTTGTCCCAAAAGCCAAAAAAAAAAATCAGTTTTTGTCAGTAACTATATTAAGTTATATTTATTTTCACACCAAGTGGACACAAGTATATTTATATCAGAATATTCTTAATATTGAATACACACATTAAAATTTTTATCACTTTCTTTTAAAATGTTATATCCTGCTTGTCAACAACCCTTTATAATTAATATCATAGTGCTATTGTAATTTTACAGTATTATGTCATACTTTATAACTATTAAAATCACATACAGAGGTTTCACACAATTGTTAAAATGAATTTATCTCATTACAGATGTTTATTAATATCTACTTAAAGTTTTAAGGTATACATTTATAAAAACATAAAGATGTAAATAAAGAAGTTAGTCAACTAATAAATTTATAAAATAAATTTGTATATTATATAGTTTATTTTTGCTGACGGCCAGCGTCTCTATATAGTTTCTTCTTCGTGGGTTTCTAAAGCCTTTCACGGGAGAGAGTGGGACACGAAGCAGACGGAAAAACGAAAATATTATAGTAGAAATGAATTACCACACACGATGTATGGGGACTTGCGTCTATGGAGACGAAGATAGATTTATTGATTCTGCTGAGTGGCTTTATAAAGTTGACTCTGGAATGCAGAGTAATTTTCTTGGGGAATCAAAGAAGATGGGAGCTGGTTGGAGGAACACAATGGAAAAGGCTAGCTAAAATCTACATATTCATACTGAGGGTGAAAAGGAGTTTCTTGTGGGTTGGTTTTTGTTTGGGGGTAAAGAAGAGGGAGCTAGGTATTTTTCAGGGAAGTGGGAAATTCTTTGAGTAAGCAGAATAGTAATTATCAGGGAAGAGAGAAAATGGTTTAGAGTTTTGAGGAAAAACTGAAAATTGTTTTCATCCTGAGCTGAGTTTTGGGAAAAAACTGATCTTGGCACCGGGGTGGCGCAGATCAGAGAGACTGGTCAGTGAAGGAACTTTTGGCTGGATTTTGATACTGTCCTCCTTTGTTAGAAGGAGAAATACTGAGGCCTGATTTCTAATGGTCAAAAATAAAGAGAGATATAGTCACAACCATGTTAGAATTAAAATGCCAAACAATCCATTCAAAAGGGTCAACTTACTGACTTCTCTTAGGCAGGCCTTTTTGACAAAATAATTCCTTCTCAGGAATGCAGTACACTTAGGAAGGCTAAAGAGCGCTTCTGGTGTCTGCTTTTCCTGAGTGGGGTGTGATATTATTTATAAATTTATAAATATCTATAATACATAATATATTATATAAATATATTTATGTAATTATAAAATAAATAATAAAAATACATGTTATATATATTATATTTATAACATTTATATTTATATTATAATGTTTTTATATTTTCTAAAATATCTTTGGTATTTTCAAATACATATAAGATAGACAAACATACCTATAATGAACATATTCATTTTATAGATAGATAAGTTGTTGGATAGTGGATGGATGAATGAATTAATAGATGATTGAATGCATGGATAAGTAGATGTATGAATCATGACAGGAAAACATGCACCTACTTATTTCAAGTTAAATGAGAGAACAGAAAATGATGTAGATGATTGGAGAACAACATGGAAGTAGAACTTGACATGGAATAGCTAAAACATTAAATTTAATATCCTCGTATATTTGCAAAACTATTTGTAGTATATATTCTAAACATTTCTTTGATTTTTTATATCCTATTTAGAATTTAATGTGTTTAATGTAAATTTCTAGTATGTCAACTTGTAATTTTTGTTCTTTATTTTACAATTTCTGGTACCAGTTTACTTTTGATCAATAGAACATAGTTATGAATAATGAATGTACTTTTGCTTGTTTCAACAAAGTTATATTCAACATATGATATTTCCACTAATACATAAATGCACTACATTTAGATAACTTCTCAAAATATTGAAGTTAATCAGCAACATCTCATTTGCAAAAGTTTGTAGGAATTTTATCAAAACATATGTTATGTATAATGTGAATATATGCAATCTGTATGAATTGTTAAATAATTTTTTCCACTTAATATACCTAACATTAATTAGAATAACAATATTATTAAAGTCAAGAGCAGAGATCTTATCAAAATCAGTATTATTATAGAAATATGTGTAGTAGAATAAAGTAAAAGCCTAAAAGCACTTACAGCATCTATAGAGAGCTTTCTATCTTTAAAATGCATTTTTGATTTATTCTGTTTTTTGTTATCCCAGTATCAAATTTTGAAAAAAAAAATACTTTGTGAAATTTGAATTATAGGAAGCCTAAAAGAAGTTTTACTTGTTAGCAAATTTTATCGAATAACTTTGTTATTTAAAATGCAAAAGTGTTTGCTAAAATATCTCACTCTAAGTAACGTCATTTTTGAAAACTAATAAGTAATATCGAAGCACTGTATTTAGAAAATAGTAACACATTATAGAAAAACTGTTAAATATTTTATTCCTTACATTTGTCTAAATTTGTTTTATTTTTGTGATTTGTTGATATCTGCATTACTTTTTGAAATCTATGTTTAGTAAATGGCAGAAATTTATGCTTAATACTTTTGATAGATGTTATACATAAGAAAAATAAAATATAGTTTGTGCTTCTTAAAAATTGTACCAATTACAACTTGGATGTTTGATTCTAACATTATCAATTTCAATTATCATCAATCATATTTCCAACACCCAACTGTCTTCAGAGACTACTCCTGTATCTGGGCTCAGGAGACCATATATCATATGGGGAATGAAATTCTGATTAAGCTCATGGAGAGCGAGATCCTTACTCATTGTATTATTTATCCTTGTGTATTTTTTCATCATCTAATCTTTTTCTAGTAAAGGCTGCAATTTATTATGTAAATGTGTTCACCTTTTAAGTATGAATCTTAATATAATTGGAACTATATTCTCTTCATTGTCCTACACATTACTTTTCCCTCAGTTAGGATTGAAAGTGTTGCATTATTGATGACATCATATACAACCCAGAGGAACATTTATCTTTATATTTCCTTTTATATGAAGAGCAGATTGCAAGAGAATTTATGATTTTATTGTTCATGCTCAAGGCTTTTCTTTACAATTGATGGCTCATACACATCAAAGAGTATCGAAATTCATTTTCATGATGATCCTCGTCTTTTACAGTAAGCCATATCACCTTTAGCTTCTGCTACAAAGATAAAAATGATTGGCAGAAAAGACAACCATTTACCATTTATATGAAGGGCACTACTGTATTTTCAAAAATATTAGTTACCACTAGAGAACAGTGTTTGCTTTGAGATCTGAAGCATTACAAAAATGGAGGGAAATACAGTTAAAAATTAGACTAACAATAATCAGGTCACAAAACCATAAATATAATTATATATGTAATATTGTTTAAAGAAAATTTAAATATATATTTAAAACATGTCTATTTTTAGTAATAAAAATGCAGTTAGACTGTTAAGTCTATGTCACCTTGTCAAAAATCTGAGACTTCTCATTATGGAATGGAGAAACATCTGGTTTCATATTTAATTATAAGCTGTTTGATCACAAAACAATTTTAGATCATTTAACCAATTATCTTATCTGTAAACAAGGAAATAATATGTAGCAACATTTTATAGCTTTTTCTATAATGAGCTTATTCCTGAGTATAATTTATACATTTATTAAAACATATATAATCAGGTGACATCTGTAATAATAATATAATTTCTGATGATATCAACAATAATGATATTACAATATTTTGAACATTGACAATAAAATGCTTTCATTTAGTGCTATTGTAAGACACACTGATGAAATTCCTAAATCTTTAACAGTAGATTTAGTACTGGTAAAGTGGACAATCTTTTACTGAAAGATTGGGGCCTTTCATGCCCCAAACATGGCACTCTGGGACATAACATACTTATTTCATATTTATGATTTTAATAACAGAAAATGGAGATATCAAAACTACCGGGTGTGACCCAAAAACCACAAAAAAACAAAAACAAAAACAAAAAAAAAACAAAACAAAAAATATCACTAAGAGTCAATTTTAAATAATTGTTATTTCTCACGATGGTATTTCTAATAATGTTAGCATCTAAGGATTTAATAAGATGACGGGGCCCGGGAGATAGCATGGAGGTAAGGCATTTGCCTTTCATGCAAAAGGTCATCGGTTCGAATCCCGGTGCCCCATATGGTCCCCCGTGCCTGCCAGGAGCAATTTCTGAGCATGGATTCAGGAGTAACCCCTGAGCACTGCTGGGTGTGACCCCCCAAAAAAAATAAAAATAAAAATAAAAAAAGATGTTACTGCTGGTTGGCATTGTGTGTTTTTTTGTTGTTTGTCTTTTTTTGGGGGGAACATGTCCTGCTATACTCAGGGGTTAATGCTGGCTCTTTGCTCAGGATTTACTTCTGGTGGGCTTGGGGTACCATATGAAATGTTGTGAATCAAACATGAGTCAGAGATGAACAAGACAAACTACCCATTGTACAATTTATTCAGTCATGAGCCTCTGTGTTATTCTTTTATATATACTGAGATGTGTGAGTACACAAAACTTTTCTATCAAATTTGCTTTTTTCCTGTAGGCATGTCATTAACTTGAAATTTGGAAGCATTGTACAGCCATCTATTTAAATGTATGCTCAAAGGAGATATATAGATGAGCTTTTTATATGTCAGAGGATGTTGGATATGAGTGTAGATACCTGGCCTAATCCTCATTCCTAGAAGTTCATGGATTTTTCAGCCCCAAGATCAATCTATTTGCCACAATTTGGTGGTTGAAATTTTTGATCCAATATTCATTCTTTTAACATTTATCAACAGTTAATATAATTTGTTGGTTTAAATTTTATTAATTCAAATAATTTCTGTTAAAATTAAGAACTAATGAATAACAATAATCATTTCAAATGTTTTCTTAGTCCATAAATGCTCTTATTTTTCCTAGAATTATATAAATCCTTCAACTATTACATAACTACATAAACATAATCAAACAATATAGAAATATAATAATAATATTGTTAAAATGGTAATGCCTATCTTGAATTTGTCTTTCTTCCCTACTTATATTTTTATTGAGTTTTTAATATGTAAAGTTTGTAGAATAAAACAGCCAATAACATTTCCTTGCATTCAGGAGAAAAAGAAATGAAAACATTCACATTGTTATGCTATTCTTTCAGTTTGAGGGATGATATGTATAGAATTTAAAAAAATAATCCATAATCAGAAATAAGGTTGTTTATTCACTTATTAGAAAACCAAGGAGATTGACCAGAGAAACAATACAGAATTAAGGTACTTGCCTTGAATATGGCCAAACCCAATTAAATTCCTAAAACTACCTTGAATATAGAGTAGGCAGTAACCTCTGATCCTGGTTAATTGTGTTTAACAGGACAAATAATAATAATAATAATAATAATAATGTTAAAGTTAAAATGTAATTTTTCTTTACCATTACAATAACTATTAATTAATTTTATTCTCATGAAACATGGTATTGGAGAATAAATAAAAGTATAAATATAAAAATATGAGAAAGACATCTTTATAATAATTACAATGGAAAGGTGTTTTAGTACCATTTAGACAAAAAAGTGTGAGCCTTATTATTATTATAATAAAAAACATTTTCAATAATTGGCAGATTTCCAGGCACCAAAATGAGAAACTGGGATTATTTGGCAATAAGAAACAAGAGAACAATGACATCAAAAGAAATCCACCTTTCAGAATTACAGTAAGACACACAGGGAAATAATATGGGCAATCAACTCTGTGAAGACAAAAAATTGAAATCTCCAGTAGCCTCTTCATTTAGACTCCAAAACTGTCCTACAGAAAGTCTCTAAGGATGATATATCAAGAATTAATATATGTGTAGCAATATCTGTTCTCTCAGATAATATATAAATAAATTTCCAGGAATAAAATAAAAGTGTAGAGGAAAAGGTCAACAACTATTTCTGCTTATCTTTTTTTTTTCTTAAATAATATGCTATTTGTATAAACAATGTTTTATCTATGTAAAATGTAACTTGGCAGTATAAAATTACCTTTCATTGATTGTTGTAGTAGTACAGTATTATTTAATTTTGGAATTAAGTTCTAACTTCTGGAGCTCTAATTTCCAGAATTCAAATTCTAATTTTGTTCTCTGTCCTAGAAACTGCAAGATTGCCTCTAGAGAAAAAAAATGGTTTGGAAATATTACATTGAAAACCTTTAGATGAGGAGATTTTGCTATTGATTAATCAGATAATTACAAGGTCCTCGAAAATGTAGATGGGAAACAGGAGTAATAAATGTGTTGGTAGATATACAAAATTAAAGGATATTCATTGGCATTGTATGTAAAATATTTCGCTGTGCTCTAGTTAAAAAAAAGGCATAAAGCTGGTTAAAAATCCTCCAATGATTTTAAAATCAGATAACTGAACGAGAATAAAAGTATAGGGTTTTCAGTGCTTTACTTTTATAATACTACCCTGAGTAGATAGATCCCTAGCTTCACCTGTAGAGTCTTTGAATACCAATAAAAATAATTCTAGACCCTAGAGCCATTAAAAAAGAGTAAGCTGTTAATCTTACCTTGTCAGGCCATTTCCAAAAATGAAATGAAATAAAATGAAGTAATAAAATGATAAAAATATATTACTGTAAAAAACACCAGAATACTTTTAAAACACCTAGGTTTTAATCAACTTAGAAATTCAAAGATGAATGAAATTTTTCCATAAGAAAGGCTAAATTTTAATTGAGGGACTCAAGTAATGAGGATATTGTGGAAATTGCTCTTTGTGTAATATGCATAAAGTGAGATTTGATATATTAATATATCTTAGTAAAAATACTATATTTGAGGGGAATATTTTGAGGGGTAGTGCTAAATATTCTAAAAATTTCAGATAAGTGCTATCATTTTGTATTTATTCTTTTTCTTTGAGTTTACTTTAACATACTATTTTCTAGTTGCATCCATGTTGCCACAAGATTCATGATTGTATTGCCATGTAGTATTCCATTGTGTATAATTACCACATCTTCATGATCCATTCCTTTGTTGTTGGGCATCGAAATTGGTTCCAAATCTTCGCTATTTTACTGAATGCTGAAATTAATACTGGAATGCATACCTACTTTGGAATGAATGTCCTGTCTTGGGGATAGATACCCAGGAATATGATTGCTGGGTCATATGGCAGCTCAATGAGTTTACTGAGCATCCTCCAAATTGTTTTCCATAGGGGTTGGACCAGGAAGCATTCCTACCAGCAGTGGATGAGAGTTCCTTTCTTACCACATCCTTGATAACAGAGATTGGTCCGATTATTTTTGATGTGTGCCATCCTCACTGGTGTAAGGTGGTACGTCACTGTTGTCTTGATTTGAATTTCCCTACTGATGAGTGATGGTGAACATTTTTCATGTGTAATTGGCTATCGTCTGATTTTCCTCAGAGAAGTGTCTATTCATTTCTTCTCCCCACTTTTTTTTATAGCTTTATTAGATTTTTTTGGATTCTACTCTTTGAGTGCTTTGTATATCCAAGATATCAACCCTTTATCTGATGTGTTGAGTGCAACAATATTTCTCGTTCCATTACCTGCCTTCTAGTTTAACCAGTGTTTCTTTGGCCATGCAGAAACCTTTTAGTTTGTTGTAGTCCCACTTAGGTTTGATGCAAAGATCTTGCCATTGGAAGCCTATTATCAGATACTTTTATGATATATAGATATTGAAATATTCCACCCATTTGTTTCTCATGAACTGTACAGATTCTGGTCTGATTTCAAAGTCTTTATTCCATTTTGAATTGACTTTTGTTTAAGGTGTCAGGTATGAATCAACCTTTGATTTCTTAAAGGTTGTTATTCAGTTGTTTTAGCACCATTTGTCTTTGTTCCATTTAATATTCTTTACTCCTTTGTCAAATATTAGTTGACCATATATTTGGGGGTATATCCCTAGATATCATAAACCACTAGTCTGAGACTCTGTCTTTGTTCCAGTACCATGCTGTTCTGATCACTATGACTTTATAGTAAAGGTTAGGTAAAGAGATGCCACCCAGCTTCTTGTTTTTCAATATGCCTTTTGCTAACCTGGGTCTTTATGAATTTTTTCATTTATTGTTCTAAGTCCTCAAAAATTGATGTCTCAGAGAAAAAGTGGTGGTGCAAACGATAGGTCATTTATTTTGCACACACTAACTTATGACAGACTAACTTATGACAGACTGTATCCTCCAAGCCAGGGGCTATTTCTGAGCACATAGTTGGGACTAAGCCCTGAGCATCACCATATATATATATATATATATATATATATGTCTATATATATGTCTATATATATATATAGATATATGCTATTTATATTATATATATTATATTATATATAAATCTATATTATATATAATGTATATATTATGAATTTGGATAGGGATTGCATTGAATATATAGAAGTTTAGGTAAGATAGTCATTTAGACTATACTGATTCTATGTACCCATAAGCATGGTATGTTCTTCCATTTCATTAGGTCCTCTTCGATTTCTTTCTAAAGTACTTTAGAGTTTTAATGGTATAGGTCCTTCACTTCTCTTGTAAGGTTGATACCTAGGTACTTGATATTTTTGGATGCTATTTTAAAGGGGATTGTCTCAATCTCTCCTCTGCTTTGTTATTTGTATAGAGGAACTCTAATGTATTTTGTTTATTGACTTTGTAGCTGGCGATTTTGCTGTTTTGATTGTTTCTAGGAGTTTTACTATGGACTCTTTAGGGTTTTTGATGTATATCATCATATCATCTGCAAAAAAGAAATAATTTGACTTTCTCTTTCCCTATTTGGATTCCTTTGATTCCCTTAACTTGCCTGATTGCTATTACTAGGACATCAAAACTATGTTGAATAAGAGCAGAGATATTGGACAGCCTTTCCTAGTTCTTGACCTTAGTGGAAATGATTCGAATTATTTTTGCCATTAAGGATAAAGTTGACTGTGGGATTTTTAGAGATAGCTGTAAGTATCTTGAGGAAGGTTTCTTCCAGTCCAAGTTTTGCTGAGTGTTTTCATCATGAATGGGCATTGATTTTGTCTAACGACTTTTCTGCATAGATTGATATAATCATGCCATTTTTATCTTTCTTGTTGTTGATATGGTGTATGATATTGACTAATTTGAGTATGTTGAAACTTCCAACCCTGGGATGAAACACACTTGGTCATTGGTGTATAATCTTTTTGATGCATTATTTAATTTGGTTGCTAGTATTTTGTTGAGGATTTTTGTTGAGGATCTATGTTTATTAGTGAGATTGTTTCTGTAGTTTTCTTTCTTGGTGGTGTTTTTGTCATCTTTGGAAATTAGCGTGTGATTAGCCTCATAAATGTAGTTAGAAAGGATTCCTGTCTTTTCAATGTTTTGGAAGAGCCTAAAGATTAATGGTAGTAATTCTTCTCGGAATACTATATAGAATTCAACAGTAAAACCATCTGGACTTTTGTTCTTGGGGAGTTTCTTAATTACTGTTTCAATTTCCTTAGATGTGATTGGCCTGTTTATGCTTTCTACATCCTCCTTATCAAGTCTCTGAAGATGATATTTTTCAAGTAATCTGTCAGTTTATCTGGGTTCTCTAACCTAAATGATTATAGTTGTTCATAATAAGTCTGCATGGTGTCTTGGCTTTCTTGGGATTTTATTGTAATCTCTCCCATTTCATT
>PVKC010002422.1:29920-43633 GCA_004027635.1 Crocidura indochinensis
TTTTTTTTTTTTTTTTTTTTTTTTTTTTTTTTTTTTTTTTTTTTTTTTTTTTTTTTTTTTTTTTTTTTTTTTTTTTTTTTTTTTTTTTTTTTTTTTTTTTTTTTTTTTTTTTTTTTTTTTTTTTTTTTTTTTTTTTTTTTTTTTTTTTTTTTTTTTTTTTTTTTTTTTTTGGCTGACGCTTGCCAGCAGTTTGTCTATCTTGTTTATTCTTTCAAAAAACCAACTCGGGGGGTGGGGTGGCTGGAGAGATAGCATGGAGGTAAGCCATTTTGTATTATTGTATTATTTTCTTTGTTTCTATGTTGTTTATTTCTGATATGGCTTTTATTATTTCCTATTTCTGGCTTTGTTTGGATTTCATTGCTGCTGGTTTTCCAGATCCTTAAGGTGTCCCTTGCAGGGGTCTCAAACTCGCAGCCCCCGGGGCAGCAAACGGCCCTCCCTACAACATTTTGTGGCCCTGACCTAGAGGAATCTTTTTTTGTTTTGTTTTGTTTTAGTTGTTTGAGTCAACTCCCCAATGTTCAAGGCTTACTTCTGACTTTGCACTCAAGGATCACCTGACTTTGCCTCCTGCAGCCTCCAGATAAATTGAGTTTGAGACTCCTGCCAGTTAGTTTAAACTGTTGATTTTGTCATTTTCCTATTTCCTGATGTAGGCCTGTATTCACGTGAGTTTTCCTTTAATTACTGCTTTTGTTTTGTCCGACAGATCTCGACAATTTGTTTCTTAATTATCATTTGTCTCAAGGAATCATTTTATTTCTTCCTTGATTTTCTGTTTGATCCGACTGTTTTAGAGCAGCATGTTGTTTAATCTCCAGGTGTTGGATTTTCTCCACAGCTTCTTTTTATAATCAATCTTGTTCTCTGTTACATAGTGGGGTGCTTCTAATAATCCTTATATTTGTGACTTTGTGCAAGGTAGATAAAAAATGATTAATATCTTAGGCATGGTCTATTCTAGAGAAGATCCATGCGCATGTGCACTTGAAAAAACTGTGATTTCTGCTTTCTGTGGGTAGAGGGCTCTGTATAAGTACATTAGTCCTTGTTCTAGTTTCCCATTTATGTCTTTGCTAGTTTTCTGCCTAGAAGATCTGTCTAATGAATGGTGTTAGTGTGTGTTGAAGTCTCCTACTACTTTCACATTTCCTTCCATATGTTTCTCCATATGCAAGCAAATGCCTTAAATATTTTGCTGGCTCTGCATTTGGTGCAAACACGTTGGCTAGAGATAGTACTTCTTAATCTAGTGTTCCCCTGATCAGTAAGTAGTGACCCTTTTTGTCTCTGAGAACTTTCTTGAGATTGAGTTTCATTTAGTCTGATATAAAAATGGCTGTCCCAGATTTTTCTGTTTCCTATTGGCTGCTGGAGTAATTGATTACTATCTATTTATACTAAGCCTGTGTATTTCCTGTACTTTTAGGTGCGTTCCTTGCAGGCTGCAGATATCCAATTGTTGTTTTCTGATCCAAACCTTCTATTTCGTGTCTTTTAATGGGGGAGTTTATTCCACTGATATTTAAAGAGATTATTGATAGAGTGGGCTCTTATACAATTGTATTGTGTGGGGTGATTTTTGTTACAATTGGGTGTTTGGATTGTGTAAGTAATCTCTGAGTAGTTCATTTGGAGTCTGTTTGGTTAGCGCAAATTCCTTTTTGTCTGAGAATGATTTTAGTCCTCCCTCCCATATAAATGAGATTTTGCTGGGTAGTGGACTCTAGGTTGGAAATTTCTTTCACTCAGAATCTCATTCCACTGTCTTCTTTCTTGAATTGTTTCCAATGGGTTTGATTCCTATAATCCTTCCTTTGTACTTGAGGTAATTTTTTCTCCCTTATTGTTTTAACGAATTCATCTTTATCTTTTCTCTTTTTTTTTGCATTTATTACTATATGTCTTGGTGTTGTTTTATTAAGGTCTATTTTATTAGGAACTCTTATCACCTCTTGATTTTGTACTGGTGCCTCTTTCCAGAGGGTGGGAAAATTTTCTGCTTTTATTTCCCTCACTACTTATTTTTCCCCTTTTCCTATTTCCTCCCATTTTGGTATTCATACAATTCGTAGATTATTGTCATTGTCTTTGTTCATTAATTATGTAACATTTTCTTAGAATGCTTTACCGCTTATTTCCTTATTATCTTCTTTGTCATTTTTGGTTTGTAATTTTTCTTCAAGTTTTTCTATGCTATTCTACAACTATGTAATTCTGCTATTATGGCATGCTAAAACATGTTTTATTTCCCTTAAATCAATTTGTATGGTTTCTCTCATCTTCTGTAAAAGTTCTTATTTGAGTTGGTTGAATTGTTCATTTATGGATTTCTTAAACTTGCTGGCTACTGATTTCTTCGTTTCTATTGTTATGGCATTCATTGTCACTTTTAGGTCCTAATCCATTAGGCACATGCATTTTGGTGGACATGGAAACTTACTAGGATTTCTCTCTATATCACTGGCTGCTATTGTCTTCCTTAGTTTACCCATATTTTTTTGCACTTGGTGGCTTAGAGTGTTCTGACCATGGGTTTAGCCCTCCTTTGTCACCGGTGGCATGGTGCTGGGTCCCTTCTCTAGAGTGCAGCCCTAAGCGGGTATGGTAGCAGTGTTCACCAATGTTTGGCTCTGCCCCCAGGACTCCTCCCTTCCATTACCTGCAAGAAGATGAAGGTCCCTTCTTCTCATCACAGCCCTTAAGCAAGGGTAATTCTCAGGAATCATTCTTGATGGTCTCGAGGGACCATATAGAATTGTGGATAATGAGCTGGGTCAGTCTCGTGTAAGACAAACATTTTACGTCATATATCACTTGAGTCCCACTTTTATGAATATTAATTTTGTAATAGCATAGACACATTCACTTTCTCTACATGACTTTTATCTTAAATAATGTGTTAAACATAGTTTAATCACTTTTATAAACAGTTTTACTATAGTTCCTAAGTGAAAATTTTATCTGCTTTTTGAAAAATCTTAATCATATATCAAAAAAGGAAAGTTCAAATCATTTCCTTGGTCAATTAGAACATTCTGACCTGTATATAATACTGCCATTTTTTATTTGTACAATATTGGCAATTAGGCAATATTGCTATTTTGATCTAGTGTCTGTATTTAAACTTTACATATATGTATATATATATTCCTAGTCTTGCAATATATTTCAAGATGGTATTATGTAAAAATTATAAAATTGTTACAGACATGATATTAATTAATTGTTTAGGACTGACACAATAATATTAGGCAGTTGGAAAACTTAATACAAGATAAATTTATTCTCTCACATTTCATAGATCCAGAAGTCTGAAGTCAAGATGCTATTAGGTTGGTACAAATATTCTTTCTATTTTCTTATACTCTTTTGTGCTTGCCAGCAAGTCTTTGCCTGAATTTGACAACAGTTTAGGAAAGTAAACTTGAAGTAGTTTATTTTAAAATAATTATATTTTAAAATTTGTGCAATTAGTCAGCCTGTTAACAGTGTCTCCAAATCAAAGAATGTTTTATTGCTGCAATGTTTCATTTTAATTTACACTACCTATACCACATAAATTTTAGCATTAAAAGTAATGTTACAATCTTACATTTACATAATTAAATATCTTTATTTTTATCTTAAAACTGAAAAAAGTTATAAACTAAATCTAAAGCTATAAGTGTAAAAATAAAAAATAATCACTATCACAATATACAGGGTAAAGTACTTGTCTACCATGTGACTAAGTTTAGTTTGATCCCAGATAGTACATGGTCTCCACATACAGCACTAAAGGCTCCTAAGACAATCCAACCATCACATGGTTAACACAGATCCTTCAAATGCGTGATGCATTTATGATGATTGACAGGTGACTGTCAGATGAATGTTGTAAAGTCAATTATGATGAAAAATTTTAAACATATTAAAATGCCCTGCCCAGATTTTGAAATGTGAATCAAAGTTGTGGCCTAACAAAATTAACATAAGAGTGACACAATAATCTATATTTCTTAAGAATATTGTTAGCACATAACATACTATCTTGCAGAAAGGTTATACAGAAATAAATTATTATGAATAAAGTATATAATACTAATAGTATTAGTATTATATGAGAATTAGCATAGTCTATCATATAAGACAATTGATGTGTATCACTATTCTCAGAGTGTAAACTAAGAAATTTGATTAGAAGAGTTTTGAAAAATGTATTTACTCAGCGACAGTTCTTCAACTGGTTTTTTTAGATGGATGTATTTCAACTACCAAGTTTGAGTTGTGTCTTTGATGACAATAGATTTTCCTGTCTGTTAAATATATATGCATATGTATATATTAAATATTTATATGAATATACATATATACTTGTATATATATATATTCTCTCATAACTATTGGTACTCAAGGCTTCCTCTTTCTATTCTCAGGCATTAACCCTAGTGGTATTTGGGGAGCATAGGTAGTATTAACATAGGATAGAAATGGAGTTAGCCACATGCAAAGTATTTTCCTCAGGTGTTGGAGTGATAGCACAGTGATAAGGCATTTGCCTTGCAGATGATCAACACAGGACAGACCCCAGTTTGACTCCTGGAATTCCATATGTTCCCCCAAGCCTGCTAGGAGTGACTTCTGAGCTCAGAGCCAGGAGTCACTCCTGAGCACCACAGCCAGGTGTGACCTGAAAAAAAAAAAAGGGAAGAAAAAGCATTTTCCTCAACATCTGTTCTGCATTTATGGCTCGTTGTTGAAAACTTTTGTTGACAATTAAAATGATTCTGATTACTGAATCTTTTCTTTTTGTATTCATTGATTAAATTTCTTTCTAGTAACATATTTAAACCAAGAAGATCAGATAAAATTTGAATATAAATATAAAATATATATTTTTGTTTGTTTGTTTGTTTGTTTGTGGTTTTGGGGTCACACCCGGCAGTGCTCAGGGGTTACTCCTGACTCATGCTCAGAAATTGCTCCTGGCAGGCACGGGGACCATATGGGGCACCAGGATTCGAACTCGATGACCTTTTGCATGAAAAGCAAACGCCTTACTTCCATGCTATCTATCGGGCCCCACAGTATTTAAAGTAGACTTTGAGGAGAAAGAAGAATGTGAACTTGCCCATTAGAACAAGTGCATCTCCAGAAAGTAAGAGTTTGCTTACAAAATATTCTTTAAAAAAAGAGGTTAATTAATTGTAAAAAGTATTGTTTTTCCAGAGAGTCATAAGCTACATTATGACTTTTGATGCTATGCAACTATGCATTAAGAATGATATTTTCAATTGATTACAGCTAACCCTATTTCCAAAAGTTTGTGTATGTATGTGTGTCTGTGTGTGTATTTTTTTTTTTGAATGTGTAGAATCAGGAAAAAAGCAAGAGAAACAAAGGGAGTGCATAAAGAGAGATGAAAAGGGCTAGAGGAAAGGAAAGAGAAAGTCCAGATTATAAAAACATTCTTATTGCAAAATTTCTCTAAATCATTGTTTTTTGTTTGTTTGTTTGTTTTTGGTTTTTGGGCCACACCCGGTGACGCTCAGGGGTTACTCCTGGCTATGCATTCAGAAGTCACTCCTGGCTTGGGGGATCATATGGGAACTGGGAGATCGAACCTTGGTCCGTCCTAGGCTAGCGCAGGCAAGGCAAAGGCACCTTACCTCCAGCGCCACCGCCCGGCTCCCTAAATCATCGCTTTCTAATGACACTAGTAAGTACTAGAGCTATGAACTTCAATCATTTTTAACTGGTAGCTCAGTTAATTTTCATTATCCAAAGCCTTTCCTAGTTAATTAAATGAAGCTATTGTTCTACTGGCATATAGCAATAACTATTTTGTTCACTCCATTTTTAAAGATATGTGTGCTTTTTCAAATGAATGGAAATGTGCCCATTGTGTGTTATTGTGTGTCATATATACATTCTCATTATTTGACCCTTGATATTGGTATATTGTGAAAATGAGTGCTAAAAATTCTAAATTCCTGAAAACTCTTATCAGCAACTTGCTTTTGTTTTTATAAGGTACTTTATTTTAGTCTCTTATCTTCCTTTAGATCTCATCTTACATATACTACTCAAAATCGAGCTTTCTTGATTAAAAAATGGGTGATATGTAAGATATAGAAAGTCATAGTTTTCAATTAAATTTTACACAATCATTGCCCTTAACTAGAGGCAAATGAATTATGGTGTACCCAACATTTTGTAGGACATCCCCAAATCAGGTCATGATCAATATCAACCAATCTTTGACGTTTAATTTTACTACATTCATGCTAATTTAATTAGAATTCCATAAAAATAGAAGACAAAATTAGAAAACCTTCATATAATTAAAAATATTAGCTATATACATAAATAGCAATAAAGAAGTTTTAAAGAATTAAGAATTTTAGATTAATGATTTAGATCACTAGTGTTGAGAAGTGCTAACCACTATCAGCATCCATTTAATTTTCAGAATAACTTTATTTGGTTTATATTTTTAATTAGAGAATTTTGGTTCAAATATAACTTTAGCAAAGTTTACATTCTTGTAGGAAATTTGGGGCATGTGTTCAAGTGGACTTGGCCATATATATGGTTACATGTAAACTAATATGTGCTTGGACATGTAGTATAACATAATTCAATTACAATTGTATATTTTAATATATTATCTCTTAAAATATAAATTCTACCTAGATGTTATTCCCTTTTACCAAAAGCAAACAGTCATTAATATTCACCTTGCTGAAAACTTAAAATCTAATTTGATTAAAAATTTAGTGGTAAAAATACCACTCATTATTCTTGTACAATGTTACGCAAATTATAGAAAGGTATATGGCTGCAATTTCATTATATGACTTGAATATGTTGTGTTTTCCTTACCTTTTTAGTAGATTTGTTAATAGATATTTCATTTGCCTAATCAATACCCCTTCCCAGAAAACAGTTTAGTGTATTCAAATATTAGCATGAATTAGTTATGTATTTCCAATTGCTAATTTGTATTTAATTGTATATTCTCAAGTGCAATAAGTAAATATAAAACACTTTGAGATTCTTCAAAAATAATCTAAAGAAACAGTCTTATGAAACACTTATTGCCTCAACACATTGGTACACATTTTGAATATGAAAGATTATAATGAGGCAGGTGGCTGAAGTTATCATTTTCCAGACAGCTGGTGGGGCTGAAGTAAAAACCAATTATTCAATTTGGCTCCCAAATTTTTATTTGTTTATTCTGGCATATAGTGATATTTTGTTTCCCATCTGGATTTGGTAAATCCTCATGATATCTTGAGAATTTAATCAACACCAAATTTTGATTTAGATATCACTGCATTTGCAAAGCATTTAATGTAATTTTCTAAAAAAATGAATGACAAATTGTTCATAAAGTTATTTTGAATTTCATGTGATTATGAATTTCACAATAAGTCTAATCTAGAACAGAAAAAATTCTAATGATGTATTGAATGAACCTCACACAAAAATGATAAAATATATGTACCTTTATTTCTCTGAATATTCACACAGCTTTTATGACTACTTCTTTGGGGAACAAGAATGGTAGATCTGTTTTTTTGTTTGTTTTTGGTTTTTTGGGCCACACCCGTTTGATGCTTAGGGGTTACTCCTGGCTCAGCGCTCAGAAATTGCCCCTGGCTTGGGTGGAACCATATAGAACGCTGGGGGATCAAACCACAGTCCTTCCTTGCCTAGTGCTTGCAAGGCAGACACTTTACCTCTAGCGCCACCTCACCGGCCCCTAGATCTGGGTTTTATATAAAAGATTTAAAGCAATTTGAAACACTCTTATTTTAAAATATTAATAAATTAGTTGTCTATGATTATGTGATAGATGACACAAACCAATTATTGGAACAAAATAGTAAGGTGAGATTATAATGTTGTGAAAATCAGGCTACATATAAATGATATAAGTATTACTTATTATTTTTTAAATAATTTTTATTTTGATTAAAGTGGATTACAAATATTTCACCATAATATTTTATGTACAGAGTGTCATTGAATCCGGGGCATTTCCACCACCAATGTTGTCCTCCTTTCACCCATGCCCAATATGCATCGCATACCCTCTCCTTTGCCCCCCAGGCTGCTAGTATAAGTGGTCCCCTCTGTGTCTAGCTTGTTGTAGATTGGGTATCCATTCTATTGTCGTTGCCTTTGGATTTGGTACCTGATCATGTTTTATTTATACTCAATGTTCATACAACTGTTTAGTCTTGGTATCCTCCATTATTTACCCCTCAATTTGTGGGGTAGAACAAAATGGTTCAAGTTATGTGGTTCTGTGTGAAAGAAAGAAAAAAGTGTGGCAAAAATAAAAAAATGGGAGAAGTACTTCTAGAGGCTATAAATATCAATTTAAGGGAAAAAAGGAAGAAAAACATAACTACAATACAAAAAATATTATCAAACAAAAACCCAAAAAGCACCATACCAATGAAGACAACAACTAAACAATAACCATGGTCTCAAACATAAAACAAGGCACAAAAAAAAAACAAAGAAAACAAAAAACCAACAACAATAACAGCTAAAAAATGTTAATTTGTGCTTCTTCTTCTTCTTCTTCTTCTTCTTCTTCTTCTTCTTCTTCTTCTTCTTCTTCTTCTTCTTCTTCTTCTTCTTCTTCTTCTTCTTTTTCTTCTTCTTCTTCTTCTTCTTCTTCTTCTTCTTCTTCTTTTTCTTCTTCTCTTCTTCTTCATCTTCTTTTTCTTCCCTTCTTCATCTTCTTCATCTTCTCTTCTTCATCTTCTTTTTCTTCTCTTCTTCTCCTCTTCTTCTTCTTTTCTTCTTCTTTTCTTCTTCTTCTTCTTTTTCTTCTCCTCCTCCTCCTCCTCCTCCTCCTCCTCCTTCTTCTTCTTCTTCTTCCTTCTTCTTCTTCTTCTTCTTCTTCTTGCATATACACAGTAAATATTGTGGAGATTAGAAAGGGAATTCCCTTGGCCTAAGAGATACAGGGTTTCTCCACCTTTGAAGTATATTGCCATGGAAGTAATTCCAGGCTCCGTACATGTGCTTTCACTTCCCCCTGGGTCCTTTTGTGGCGTCTGTAAAATTTCCGCTAAGTCATAGATGATAAAATCAGGTCTTTGTAACTAGAGACCTTGGTATTTGCACAGGTCATAGGAAAGAGCCTAGGATGGAGTCTATCTTTATGGTTCTAGAAGTTCTGATCCATCACTGTTATTTTAATCTGTCTTCTAAAGCTGGTGGTCTTGGTTTTTGCACTGATCCTAGGGCAAAGCCTAGGATAGAGTCTTTCATTATGTTTCCAGAAGTTCTGCTCTGTTGCAGTTGTCTCAGTCAGACCTCTGGAATTAGAGATCTTGGTTGTTGTACAGATTGTAGGCCAAAGCATAGAGTAGGATATTTTTTTTCTTTTCAAATTCCTGAAGTTTTATGTTATTTTTGTTTTAATTCCTAATGTCTTGTTTTATTTTGACTAAAGTGGATTACAAAGCTTTCACAGTAATTTTTTAGGTACATAGTGATATTGAATCGGGGCATTCCCACCACCAATGTTGTCCTCCCTCCACCCCTGTTCCCAGCATACATCCCATATCCCCCTCTTTTACTCCCCAGGTTGCTAGTATTAGTGGTCCCCTCTGTGTCTAGTATGTTGGAGATCAGGTATCGATTCTCTTGCATTAGCATTGATTTCGGTGTTTAAGTCTAATCATATCTTAATTTCAACTTAATGCTCATATGAATGTCTGGTCTTGATACCTTCCATTATCCCCCCCTCAATTTGAAGGCGAGACAAGATGGCTCAAATTATGTGGTTCTGTTTGAATGAAAGAAATAAAATAAAATAAAATGGGGTAAAAGTCAGACAAGCAAAAAATGGGAGAAGTCTTTCTAGAAGCTATAAATATCGATTTAGGAGCAAGAAGGGATAAAAGAAGAAACGTAGCAACAATACTAAATTTTTTTTTTAACGATTCAACAAAAAACTCGAAAAACACCACAACAATAAAGGCACCAACTACACAATAGCCACTGTCCTGAAATAAAAAAAGTACAAAAAAAGAAAAAAACCTATGGAAAAAAATCAAGAAGCAAACAGCAACATTTTATTGGTTTCAGGGCATGATCTGCCAGATCATGGTTGTCACAGTCTGTCTTCTGTAGTTAGTGAACCTGGCTTTTGCATAGACCAAAGGATGATGTGTCTTCTGATTATTTTTTATCATTGGGTGGTAAGGTAAGGCTACCTGCTCTTAGATCAAGATGTTGCCCTTTATTCATCGTCAAGATGTCATATCAAAACTGGCACATGTTGGTGTCAGAGGATATTAAGAATGTCCCAGAAGGAGTTTGGTACCTGGAACTGTTGAGGAGAACTGTGTCAGTTCTATGTCTGAGATCTATGGTTCAGGGTTGGACTTGGCTGTCTAATCACATGGAGTCTGAGTTGGGACCACATGACATATGTTCAAGGTGGGAGTTGCCCCTGTATTGTAAAATGTATGCGTTCTTATCCTTAGTAGATAAGAACTTGTTTATAAATGCAAAAATTTCCTCATTTTTAGCATGCCTTTGCAAAAAAGAAATGGTTATATATATATATATATATATATATATATATATATATATATATATATATATTGCTGGTGCATTTGTGGGTGAGGGTATCAGGCTCCATCAACATTGTGCCAAGGTTTTGTCCTAAGCTTTTATCCCAGACAAGACTTTTCTTATAGGTTTTTGTACCAAACAGAACCAAAACAGGTGGAGTTAAGGAAAAGAAGAAAACAAAAACAAGACATATATATATACACATATATGTGTATATGTATATGTATAGACACTCACACACATATATATGTATAGATGCTCACATATATAAAAAAAATTAAAAAAATGAGTTTTAAAAAGTAATTAAGGGAACAAAATGATGCAAGGGATTCCCTTACATTTGGATATAAGCAAGTTAAGAAGTAGTATTATAGTGGTCTTAAACTTCTAAAGGAAACATAAGCTTCCTCATCATCTTTTGGGTTATTCTTGTGGGTGGGGAGTAGAATCCAGTGCACATTTTCATCACACACCCTGGTCTTGTTGAGTTTGAGAAATGATTTCTGGCAGAAAAGGCCCAGGAAGAGTTCTTGCTATGGGGGTCCTTCTGAAGCTGAATCCAGTATTAAGCAACAGTACATATTTTGTGGGTGTGAAAAGGAGGGCCACAGAGCATGAGTTAATAGGAGTGTTAATTGTAGTTTTTTGTCAGGGGACAAGATGTGAAGTAGGTGGGTGTCCCTTCGCTTGGGAGCTGGACGATAGCTTATTGGGGCAGGAGGTCAGTCTTGACACCTAATGGGATAAGAACTGAGGATAAAGAGAATTAATAAGGTGGGATATCAGATTTGGAATGGGGGGTGAAGGGAAAGAAGGGTTTCTGAAGGGAGGTAGTTAGGTATTGTATATAGGAAGGCTATACAAAATATAGGCATGGATTGTTTACAATTTAGGTTTGGGTCTCATAGTGGAGTCCTCTATGTACTCATGCCCACATAAAGACATACATTAGTGATCTATTCTTAAAATTTTGTTAGAGGTCTGACTTTAATAGGATGGGTCTGAGATCTTTAAGGACTGGTTAAATTAATATAAATAATTAGCTTAGGTATAGCTTTAAAAGGAAAGGAAAGGACAGGACAAGATAAGAGAGAGGAGAACAGAAAAATAGGTAAATTTAGTAATTATAAACTAGAAAAGTTAATAAATCAAAGGAAAGAAATTAGGTTATTTCATCAGAGTTGGGAGGTTTTACCAGTTTCTGGCATTTTGTCAGTGATGGTGTTGGGCCTTGCTAAATGAAAGTTACAGAGTTAGATAATAGCTGTAGCTGTTTAGGATACACAGAGGTTTGTGTCTCAAGTAATAAACAATGTGTTAATGAGGTCTACCTATGCAGGTGGCTACCCTATGTAGTATTGTCCACTGCATCTTATGGACCAAACTTCCATTCCAAAAGAGAAACTATTAGTATGGGTTTTATTTGACATAGATTGAGTGGTTGATGATAAAAAAGAAGAGGAATAAAGAAGAAAGGGAAAAGGAAAGATGTAGAAAGAAAGAGAGAGAAAGGAAATGTTAATTTTCCCAAATGTGTTTGATGAATAGATTCTGTAATATAAGTCTGTGGTTTGCAATTGACTGTTTCAGTGGTCCAAATAATCATATGCTTCAGGTCCTAATACAGGATGTTAACCACAAAAAAGGGATATATTGGAGTGTGTTATCAAGATATTTTCATAATGCAAACTGAATATTGTATCTAGTATGACTTAGCACAGAGGTGTCAGATTAAGGTGTCCACACTTTGCATCCACGAATCCCTGTGGACAGAGAATCTGAGAGGTTATTTTATACATAGTAAGATTAAGGCACTAAAATATATTGTTAGGAAATGCTGCTGTTAGAGTGTCTGGGTTCCAATCATATTCTTCATTTGTATCTGATTATAAGCTCCTTAATACATTATTATAGGCCTTTGTAGCAAAAGGCTGATTACATGCCTGTCCACTCTAAACAGTTGTGTCTGTTGTTGCTGGTTTCTTAAGGGTATAATGCATAGTCGAGGCTCTGTGTTGTTCCTCTGTTATTGTTTTGAGCACTGCTCCCCAGTAAATGGTGACAACTGCAGTGCTTGGAGTTTCTACCCTATTAGACCATTGTATTTGTTTTTGGAGTAAGAAAAACATTGCATTAAACATTCGCATACCCTGAGCAGTTTCGTTCGGGGTATGCAAATGTTTAATGCTATATGTTGCAATTTTTTCTCACTAATGCCATTTTTTTTTTTTTTTTTTGGTTTTTGGGTCACACCCGGCAATGCTCAGGGGTTACTCCTGGCTCCATGCTCAGAAAATGCTCCTGGCAGGCACGGGGGACCATATGGGGCACCGGGATTCGAACCGATGACCTTTTGCATGAAAGGCAAACGCCTTACCTCTATGCTATCTCCCGGGCCCCACTAATGCCATTTTTTATTATGAATATTCGTAAGTGACTAATCGAGAACACTTTGTGCCTAGCGCAGACTTCATTTTTGCTGCTCCTGCCCTCTGTCCCTTGCATTATCGGAGGCCTAAGGGAGAGAAGGGATATATATATATATATATATATACATATATATATATGTATATATATATATATATATATATATATAACAGAATTAGATCTTGTCATAACTTCATCATGATTTCATCAAGGTCTGAAGTGAAGAGAAAGATTAATGATGAGCACAGACAATTTCAGGAAAAGTGGGAGATGCAGTATTTCTTTCTTGAGCACAGGGGCATCACCACTTGTCTTATTTGCACAGAGAACATTGCAGTGCATAAGAAATAGAACTTGAGGGGCCGGGCGGTGGCGCTGGAGGTAAGGTGCCTGTGCTAACCTAGGACGGACCACAGTTCGATCCCCCGGTTCCCCATATGGTCCCCCGTGCCTGCCAGGAATGACTTCTGAGTGAATAGCCAGGAGTAACCCCTGAGCGTCACCAGGTGTGGCCCAAAAACCAAAAAAAAAAAAAAAAAAAAAAAAACTTGAAACACCATTATTTAACTAAACATGCTGAGGAATCTGCAAAATATCAAGGAAATGAGAGAGCCAAGAGGGTTGACAGTCTTAAAGCATGTCTAATGAGGAAACAAGATTTCTTCAAGAAAGTAACCAAAGAGAATG
>PVKC010002423.1:0-43540 GCA_004027635.1 Crocidura indochinensis
GTCTATTAGCATATGCTTTAAGTATTTTGCTGGCCACTTATTGGGTGTATTACATTTATGAGTGTGATTTCTTTCTGATATACCATTCCTTGATAATTAAGAAATACCATCTATAGGAGCTGGAGTGATAGCACAGTGGTAGGGCATTGGCCTTGCATGCAACTGATCCAGGACAGACACAAGTTCATCCCATAAGGTCCTATATGGTCCCCTGAGTTAGGAGTGATTTCTGAGTGCAGAACCAGTAGTAACCCCTGAGTGTCACTGGTGTGGCCAACCCCACCCACCCAAAAAAAAGAAATATCATCTATGTCTCTTATAACCTTTATATGTTTAGAGTCTAAGTCATCTGATACCAGTATGATCATCCCAGCCTTTTTAAGGGAGTTGTTTGCTTAAAGGATTATCTTTCAAACTTTGACTTTGACTCTGCATTTTTTCTGACTATTCAAACGTATTTCTTGCAGGCAGCAGAATGTTGAGTTCTAAAATTCATAAGAAACAACAAGCCTCTATGAATATATAATACAATACCTGTGGTAAAAGAAGCTTGGACATCACCTTTTCTGATTTCAAACTGTACTACAAAACAGTAGTAAAATAATGGCATGACATTGGAATAAAGACAAACTCTC
This sequence comes from Crocidura indochinensis, assembly GCA_004027635.1. Taxonomy (NCBI): domain Eukaryota; kingdom Metazoa; phylum Chordata; class Mammalia; order Eulipotyphla; family Soricidae; genus Crocidura; species Crocidura indochinensis. The sequence continues at coordinate 636 of PVKC010002423.1, forward strand.
AGACTAGTGGAATAGATTTTAATATCCTGAGACAGATCACCAAGTATATGATACAATGATTTTTGATAAAGGAGCAAAAAATGTGAAGTGGAGCAAGTCTCTAACAAGTAGTGTTGGGAAACCTGGTCAGCTACACGCAAGAGACTGAACTTATACCTCTTTCTGACACTGTGCACAAAATGGATTAGAGACCTTGATATCAGGCCTGAAACTTTGAGGTACATGGAAGAAATCATAAGAAGGACTCTCCATGACACTAAAATTTAAAAGTATCAATCTGACCTGCCACTGCTGCTGCCATGAACCAATCCACTCTGAACAGCATGTCAAGAGAGGTGAGCTGACTCTGTCCACAAAGAGTGGAACCTGATCCCTGTCATCTGCATTTGGATACAGGTGTCATCTTGAACCAAAATGCTCCTGAAGATTGCAGCCAGAAGAGCTCCTGATGGCACTTCAACTGAGGTGAGCTGACCAGCCCACAAAGGGCAGAGCTTGATTGACACTACGTGCATTTTAACACAGGTGCCATCGTAATCTGCCACAGCTGCTGCCATGAACCACCACCATGCTACTGATTGGGATTGAATTCCTGGCATATCATAAATTCCAACCCCCAAGCCCCAACAAAACTAAACCTTGTGTTCAGAGCCAGGTAGAGGCCTCAAGCACCACCTGGAGTGGACCGATATTTTTAAGCTAAAAATTAAAAATGAGGGACCAGTGAGGTGGCGCTAGAGGTAAGGTGTCTGCTTTGCAAGTGCTAGCCAAGGAAGGACCGCAGTTCTATCCCCCGGCATCCCATATAGGGTCCCCAATCCAGGGGCAATTTCTAAACACTTAGCCAGGAGTAACCCCTGAACATCAAACGGATGTGGCCCATCAAAAAATTAAAAAATGAAAGTCATGAATAATTTGTCCATACATACAATATTATATAGGTATTTGTTCCCATATAGAATTACTATAAAGTCTGTTTTAATTATTCAGTAGCAATCATGCATTCTTTTATTTTAATAACAACAACCTCTACTACAGATTATATTAAACTTATTTTATAGTTGAGAAAAATGTTGTAAAGTGACTTAAGTTTCAGTGTTTCAATAAAAATATTTTGGGAAGGAACCATGCCCAGCAGTGCCCTAGGGCTTGCTCCTACTCTGCTCAGGGATGACTTTTGTTGAGGCTCTGGGACCATCTGAAGTGCAAGGGACAGAATTCAAGTCAGTTATGTGGAAAAAGTCTACCCCTGTACTATCTGTATGGCCTGATAATTTTTAAGTGCAGACTAGAAATATTAAATTTAATAGAAGATACCAGAAAATTCATAGTTGAGTTCCTGACAACATGAATTTATTATGCTTAGGCCAATTGTGCTTTGTTACTTGGTGGCAGCCTACCTAAATTGTCATAAGTAAATGCAATAAATCAATCAATCTTTCTGCAAAACTATCAGAATATTGTCAGAATCCAATATATGACTAAACACCTCATGAGTTAATAGCAGTGGAAGGCACATGAAAAAATCATAAGCAATTTCAAGTGAAAAGAAAAATACGCTAAAATGATTATCTAAAAGGGGAGAGAGAGAGAAAGCTTTATATCAGGGATCCATCAAATGGATTCTTTTCCACACATTTTCCTCTACCTTCTCTTTACCCCCCAACTCTGCACTAAGTCCTCTCTCCAACATCTATATTCAAGGAACTCCTTTATTTTCAATACTTCAACTAAATTTCAACTACATTTAAATCATCCTGATTCCCTAACATAAATTAAAAAAAATAAATGAGCTGGGACTTATTTCATTTGACATATTGTAAGGTTTTGCATACATTAAGTATAATGAGAAATAACAGCTTCATAATCAGCCTGCTGTCAGTGGGACATGACTCTCAGAGCCTACAAATAAAGTAACAGTCCCACCTAAAAGCATTATAGGCTCCTTCCATATTGCTCCTCAGCCTTGTTGGGCAGAAAAATAAGAGCCTCAGTTCAGAAGAGCACAGAGGAGACATAATTATCTGAGCCAAACTATAAACTCTTTGCATGACCAGCTGAGTAGTTGAAACAAATTTAGAAGCAAAACTAAGGACTCAATAAACATGCAAAATAATGAAGTCTTTCTGGGTTTCACAATATATTTAAATATATCAATATGTGATCACTTCTAAGGGTCCTATTAGTTTATAGAAAGAGATAATCATGACTTGGGAGACACCAAAGAATAGGTCCCATGCTCAGTTCCTTATTCATTTCAAGCTTAGGGACAGATTTAATTGCATAACACATGGCCATAATATAGGGTTTCTTGGTGATAGCAGTATAAACTATTTGCACAGTGAGGGATAATGTGATAAACAAATACATTTTTCTCCAAATTTTTCTTCAGTATATTTGGCCTTAGATTTCCATTTTAATGCCTCCATTTAAATGAAAATCTTTTTTTTTGTTTTTTGTTTTCATTTGTTTTGTTTTTGGGTCACACCCGGCAGCACTCAGGGCTTCCTCCTGGCTCTACGTTCAGAAATCGCTCCTGGCAGGCTGGGGGGACCAAATGGGATGCCAGGATTCAAACCACCGACCTTCTGCATGCAAGGTAAATGCCTTACCTCCATGCTATCTCTCTGGCCCCTTAAATGAAAATCTAAGACCATGTATACCAAATGCATAAATTGGAAACTGAAAATTAGTCATATTGACCATTAGAATAAAAAGCCCGGGGCTGGGCGGTGGCACTGAAGGTAAGGTGCCTGCCTTACCGCGCTAGCCTTGGACGACCGCTGTTCGATCCCCCGTGCCTCATATGGTCCCCCAGGCCAGGCCAGGCCAGGGGAGACTTCTGAGCACATAGTCAGGAGTAACCCCTGAGCGTCACTGGGTGTGGCCCAAAAACCAAAAAAAAAAAAAAAAAAAGAATAAAAAGCCCATGATTGCCATGAGTCCTTTCCCAAGAAATATACCATATAGAATATAGACAGAGGTAAATACAAAGATATTTACTAAGAGTTTACTAGCAATGAAATTACAGAAATTATTTAGATGTCTAATTTAGAGTAAATTAAAATATGGTATATTCCATATAATAATAAACATTAATTTTTTTTTTTTTTTGGTTTTTGGGCCACGTCTGGTGACGCTCAGGGGTTACTCCTGGCTATACACTCAGAAGTCGCTCCTGGCTTGGGGGACCATATGGGACGCTGGGGGATCGAACCGCCGTCCGTCATGGGCTAGCTCTGGCAAGGCAGACATCTTACCTCTAGCGCCACCATGCCGGCCCCACATTAAATATTTTATGGTAAGATTCTTATAATACAATATACTGAAATATACTGAAAATATACTGAAGTCCATTTTTGGAAAGCCAAAGAACAAGAAACTGGACAAATATGTTAATATATTATTTTTCTATTCTCTAGACAACAGTATTACAAGTGGGCCTTTGTGGGGAGGTAGATTTTCGGAGCACATTCAATAGTATTAATACTTTACACCTGGCTCTATGTTCAGGGAAACATGCGCTGCAGAGATCAAACTGGGGTCATCTGCTAGATGCAAGGAAAGCTCCTTATACTTTTATAATCTCTCTGGCCCCACACGTTTTTTAATGGTTTTTAAGGCAGTTTGTTGGTGGTAAAGGTGTGGTATCTTTATTCATCAAAATCATGAAAGTTTACACTATTATAATCATATTACTTAGACCCCAATAACTTTTTGATTCATTTTTTTAAGATTATTTTGTTTAATAAATATCTTTCTAATTAAAAATGTCAAGATTTGTCACACATTAGGCATATGCCTTCATTCATTATTTGTGAGCCTACTAGGTATTAGAGACCATACTTCTATTTCTACTATTCCTATTAGGTCTAATTATAAACTTAAATATAATAAACATAATTAACCATAATTTTGGTAAAAACAACTTTAGGAAAATAAGGTATATTTAAAGCAAAGTGAGGGGAAATAAACTCCTGTTTGTTATCAGCTTCTTCTATGTGTTAGGTCCTGATTTAAGACCTTAAACATATATCCACATTATCTTCACAATCCCAATGCTCAGAAGACTCTCTGTGCCTATTTCACAGGAGAGAAAATCAGCAATTAAGCATACATATTTCTCTTGGCAGAGAGAAGGTCTTGGGTATTCATTTGTCCGAGGCTAGAATCCCCTGCATCTATTTCATGGTCAATGTTTCTCCGATTCACTTTTACTAGTCCACACTTTCTTAAAACTAAAGGCTATCTCCAAAGTACCTTCTAAAGGTAACAATGAAAACATAAGGAGAAATAGCACCCATTCTCCATCAGGAATCCATTTGCTCAATGCTGTGCTCGTGATTTATCACATAAAGGCATTTATTGGTTCCTGGAATAGTCAGGACTGCTTCTTCCCATAGTTACTTCATGACCACATGGCTACATCTCTGATTGTACAGGATATTGTTCTCTAAGGAATTACAAATGCTTACGTCTGCATTTGAAACATTTTAACATGCTATCCCCCTACTCCATCCAACCCCCAATAGCCACTGCTTTGTATACCATTTCAAAAGACCACTTTGACCCTCAGCCTCCTCAAGACTGTATCCAAAGAGAGAGAACTGCCAGATCCAGCAGAGGCATAGCAAAGTAAGCCAACTTCAAAATGCTTATTAGTCCACCACTAATAAATGCCAGAATTATGCTTCTGATGTAGTTGGAGAACTACAGAAAACAGAACCATGCATTGCCTATAAAAAACCTTCAACCCTGTTGAATATAACTCGAACTATCTAGTCCCACTTCCCAATTAGAGGGAGAAATAATGGAGGCACCAAGACCAAACAGCTATAAGATCACTAAGTAATAAACTAGACACAAGGGGGATCACTCAGTCTAGAAGCCCCTGGGGAGAGAGTGGAGGATAGAGGAGGCAGGGGGGGAAATGAAGGTGGAGGGAGGATAACTTGGTGATGGGAATTCCCCTGATTCAATGTTTACATGTACCTGGAACATTACTGTGAACGACATGTAAACCACTATGATTAATATATATATATATATATTTTTTTTTTTTTTTTTCTGTAAGATTATCCCTTGCCTGTTGTTCCACCGTGACCCTCCAGATGGGAGCGCTGTTGAGAGCCAACTAAATAGTTTATGTTCCTGGCCTTGGGGGCTCTTTTGGCAGAGTTGACTGGCTGGCTCCAGGTGTTTTGGAACTAGCAGCAGGCCGACAAAGGACTCTCCTACACAAACTTTTAACCCTTAACCCTCTTGTCTGTGTGGATTATTTGCTGTGGATAAATATTACCAAGATCTCCCCCCAAAAGGGGACAAGGGGATGGGAATCAATTTCTCATTCTGGGAGCTCTTTGCGGATACTCAAACAACCAACAAAGGTGAAAACAGGACCCAACAAATGGGGCAACAAACTCAATAAAACTGAACAGGCAACAACTCTAGAAGACTAAAGAGAGATTGATGCCACCAACTCAGGTGTTACTCTTGGGTCCCTGATGCTGACAGTCTTTATCATACCCCTTAAACAAGTCTCTCAAGTACTTTAGGTATATTTTACACTACACTTCAGTGTAATTTGATCAACAAAACAAACAAACAAACAAAACAAAACAAACTGATCATCATCCATAGATTAACACCAATAAGAAGTATTTATGCATTTGGAGCTGAACATCACACAAGAAGTCTGCATCAGTCCCCTAGCCCCAACCACCTTCACTGTCCTGGTCTTCTGCAATCAGCTGCAAGATCTCAGCCGGCAGAGCACTACTTTTAAGAAATCACCATCTGCATTTTTCAAAGTCAATTGTCAAGATCTACCATCATGTCATCTTCTGCCTCTCATCTTTACCCTCCTCTTCCAATGCAATGCTTAGCCTATGCAGAATCTTTCTACTCTTCCCCACCCTCTATCACCTTTATTCTGGCCTCCTTTCTCTTCATTGGATAAAAGCTTAGACTCTGGTACTAGATCACAAGTCTTCAATCTGCTAGGTGTCTAAAGGCAAATTAACTAATCTCTCTGAACCTCATTTCTCCATATATAAAATGGCAAAATAATATAGGCTAAAGATGATAATGATGATGATGACGATGATGATAATAGTGTCATTTGTGTATCATTTAGTTGTCAGTTCCAGGAACTAAATGACTAAGTGCTTTTCCCCATCAAAATTCTTCGCTGTGTTTCCTACCATAATAATTTAAAAATAAAAAACTAGCTGCCCAGAAGCCCTAAGAGATTGACCCACCTATCACAGTAGTGAGCTATCCTAACACCTGAATTTGGTTGGATTCAGTCAACAATGAAGGACAATAAATCAAAATAGGAAGACAGTGAAGTAAGAGGATTGATTCCCAGGTTTCCCACCAAGAAATTTCATGAATTGGTGTGATCCTCCCCTGAAAGCTTCTACTACTATCAGACAGTTTCTCACTTTGCCCATTTTCATCTAAAAGTGTTAGTCTCTCTCTCTCTTTCTCTCTCTCTCTCTCTCTCTCTCTCTCTCTCTCTCTCTCTCTCTCTCTCTCTCTCTGCTATTTATAGCCCTGGGATTACTGGAAAATCCACACCTTCACTGTCTTCCTGGTACCACTCATACTGTTATAAATTACTTCTTTATGTAACTCTTCTCAAATTATCCAGGTAGAGTGGCCATGTGCTATTTCTTAGGGGAATTCAGGTGAAAACTAGGATCTAAACCCCAGTAACTTCCACTTACTTTTGTTTTGGGATCACATTCAGTTATGCTCATAGTTTACTCTCATTAGATTACTCCTGGCAGTTTTTAAGGAACAAATTACAGTATTGGGGATTGAATCTAGGTCAGTCTGTGCAAGGCATGTACATTAGCCCCTGTAAGTACCACATCCCCATCCATTTATATTAGATGTCTTTCTTTTTATTTAATGTGAAAATATGTATATATCCAGGGAAGGTGGTTACTAAAAATGATAGTTACTAATTGCTAAGATTTTATGTCCAGAACAGTAGAAAATGATTTGGTCCTCGAGACTTTTGCTATGTAGTCAATAATTGAAACACTTAATTGATATTTGTGGAATAAAAGAGATAACCGAGGAGGTAAGGCACTTGCCTAGCATGGAGCTATGGTGACTGAGATCCTACACCACATATTATCCCTTCAAATCATTTCTGAATAAAAAGCTAGGAATATCCCTCAACAACAGTTGGGTATGGCCCAAGTCCCTTCCCTGTCCCCCCCCAATCTGATATTGCTGAAATGTTGGAATTGAATGTAGAACCTGTTATAGAAGTTACTAACCTTCTATATATAAACAATAAATTTAAAATATACCTACAATTATTAACTTTAAGTCAGTGTTTTCATTGGTCCTATTTTCTGAAAACTATCACTATTCTCAATATCCTCCTATGATCAGGAACAATAGAGTGTAAGGCAGAATACAAATAATGCATCTCAGCAGTCACATATAATAGAACACTTTCAGTGATAGTGGTGTGAATAGCTTGAAATCTCCCATGCTGAATATTAGTAGAAGAAACCTCTTGCTGCATTTGCCACATATTTTAACTTTCATACACTTTCTACTTCTATGTTCTGTAGCTATTGCGCAAAGACAAATCTGGCTATAAGTCTAATTAATAAAAGCGAATATTTTCAAATAATAGGTGTGGATATTAAAATTTTCATTTGATTGGCATTGCATAATAGCCCATCTTAACTTTTTGTCATTGTTCATCGTTACAGCAACTGAATTCCTTATGAAAATCTTAGTGGTGCTAAGAGTAGAATTAAGTGGCAAAAACACTAAAAGGTTAATAGCTGGTGCCTTTAGAAGTAACAGAAAGATTATCATAATGAAGTAGAATAATAATGATGATAAAGAGGAGGAATTTAATTAAATTTTAAAAATATGTCCTTTTTGTTTGATATTTGAAAATTCCTATTTCAAGTATATGGCATTCTTAACAATTGCAGTAGTAGATTATTTAAATTAAAAACAACCTTTATTGATAGGGATGTGAAGAAAATAATGTATCACTGATAGAAATGTAGTATATTTAAGCCCCTACAAGACTTAAAAATATAAAGCTATATCCCCAAATTAAGGTTAGCATTCCCATATGACCCAGCAATTTAATTTCTTATATATACCTCCTCAAACAAAAATATTCATTTGGAAATATACAGTCCACTGCAGTACATAATATGATAGCCAGGATTTGGAAACAAACCAGATACCCAACGGCAGATGAGTACATAATGAAATTGTGGTATATATACACAATGGAATGCAATTCAGTCACAGTTCCATGAAACATGGAACTGAGGGATGTCATGTTAAGTGAAGTCAGAAGGAACAGGAAAATACCATATGTTTTCACTTGGCTTGTTACATAGAGTAGCAAGTGAATAGAAGGTATTTAAAGTGGGCAACTCCTTGTGCATAGGTTACAGAAATAAAAGTGTCAAGGAAGAATAGAAAAGGGAAGGTGGCAAGTACAAAGAGGCCAGTTGGAGATAACTTAGAGCCAGTCAATGTGTCAGGGACCTTGAACATATCAGTGGCATAGAATAGATTATCTATATACATAAAACTACCAAAATTATGGGGCCAGAGCAGTGGCATAAGGGGTAAGGCATCTGCTTTGTCCATGTTAGCCTAAGATGAACCGCAGCTTGATTAATATGGTTGCCCAAGCCAGGAGCGATTTCTGAGCACATATCCAGGAGTAATCCCTGAGTGTCACCAGGTGTGGCCCAAAAACCAAAACAAAACAAAACAAAAAAACTACCAGAATCAACTGTCATAAGCATAGGACTCAAACTACAATGACTGAACCTAAAAATATATCTGTTATGGACGCAGGCTGGGAAGGAGATGGGAATCTGGAGTGAAGAAATGCTTACATGATGGTGAATTTGGAGTTAATTATTTATGCCTGAAACTCTATTTAACAGTTTTGTAAATCATGCTGTCTATACAAATAAAATTTTGGAAAATAGTTATAATGAACAAAAGCAGATAAAAAACCAGAATTGATTCCTTTCCAAAGAAAACATACAGATAATTCAGAGATACATGAAAATGTTAATTATTATTTGTCATTGGATAATAAAAATCAATAGCACAATGAAATTAAAGGTACAGAATCTTTGAAAAAAATCCTATCAGATCAAAAATAAAAGCACTAAGTACTTATCCAAAAGATATGAAAACACTAATTTAAAAGGGTATTTGCATCTTTTACTCATTGCAGCATTTTTCACAATAGTTAATGTATGAAATCAGCATAAATGTCTATTATTAGATAACTGGGATAAGAAACTGAAATTCATATTTCCAATGCAATATTACTTTACTACTTAAAATATTAAACTATATTTATGGAAACTAAAAATATAATACCTAGATTCATACTAATTATGTTAGGTGAAAAGGGATATGAAAAAATTACTGAGGCTTTCACAGTATGTGGAATATGATCATCTAAAGCAAACAAGCTGAGGAAAAAAAATTACAAAACGAACTCTTACACTTGGTGGAAACTATGGTGGCTATCAGGGAAAGAAGAAAGGATGAAGAGAGAGGTCTTTTTTGTGTTAGGATGGCAAAGAATATGTAATGAGGGGAGTGACAATTATACACATGTAAAGGTATAAAGCTAACCCAATGAAATCCTATAATGTATCACTGTGAACCAGTTAGAAGTCAATGAAAAATTTTAAATAAAAAATTGAAGAGGGGACGAAATGATAGCACAGCAGTAGGATTTGTTTGCCTTGTATGTGGCTGACCCAGAATGGACCTCAGTTTGATCCCTGGCTTCCCATATAGTCCCCTAAGCCAGAAGTGATTTCTGAGCACATAGCCAGGAGTAAACTGAGCATCACTGGGTGTGGCCCCAAAACAAATAACAACAAATAAAAAGGAAAAGAGAGAGAGGCTAGAAAGAAATCATTTATATCAGACTAAGATAAACCAAGAAAGACTGCTTCAATCTCTCTAAAAGCCCGTGAATATTACAGGTTATGACTCAAAATTCCCAGCAAGAGTCTACGGCAATGTTTATTCAAAAAATAATATTACCTTCCAAGTACAGTTTAAATGAAATAATTCAGTGAGGCTGAGGTAACCTAAAGTACAACTGGGGTGTAACAGATCTTTATGTTCACTTAAAGAAGGTAAATTTCCGGGGCCCGGGAGATAGCACGGAGGTAAGGCGTTTGCCTTTCATGCAAAAGGTCGTTGGTTCGAATCCCGGTGCCCCATATGGTCCCCCGTGCCTGCCAGGAGCAATTTCTGAGCATGGAGCCAGGAGTAACCCCTGAGCACTGCCGGGTGTGACCCAAAAACCAAAAAAATAAATAAAAAAGAAGGTAAATTTCCAAGGGGTATCTGAGTGACTTTTGTCCGACAAAGAGGAAGTAAGTCAAATAAGTTTGGAGACCACTGGCCTACTAAGACCTGGACAGAAATTCTTGTAAGATTTAAGGTATAGGGGCCAGTGAGGTGGCGCTAGAGGTAAGGTGTCTGCCTTGCAAGCGCTAGCCTAGGAAGTACCAGGGTTCCATCCCCCGGTGTCCCATATAGTTCCCCCAAGCCAGGGACAATTTCTGAGTGCTTAGCCAGGAGTAACCCCTGAGTAGCAAATGGGTGTGACCCAAAAAAACAAAAAACAAACAAACAAAACAAGATTTAAGGTATAGACAATATTTGATATAAGAGTCACATCACTTAACTTAGGAGCCCAAGATAGAGAGTATATGTTGGTGAAGGTGTTGAGGTCCTAGATTTTATGATGTATAATTGATTATTCATGCAACATTTTTTCTACTCATCAAATTTATGATAAATCATAGAAATTAGGATTAGATAAGAGTTCAACAAAAAAGTCACTTTCCTTACTTAGGAAGCCCAAAGGGAAGTATAAGATAGCCCATATTTTATTGTATATTTTTCCAATATACAGAAACACAAAATTCAGGGCAGAAAAACTTCTTATAAAATTCTCCTTATAAAATTATTCTATCCTGCCTCCAGTCTTAGGGATGAATCCTTCCTAAAACACCCTATCATGAAGTCAACATGTCTTCATTGATAAGAGCTTGCTTTTAGCAGAGACAATGTAATATCAGGACAGTTCCCACATGGGCAATTTCTTTTTTCACTTCACACTATCTATTGATATAGTAGAAATCATGTCTCTTCCTTTGGCTTGTTCACCTAATACCCCAAACTAGAAATCTTTAATTAAAATTTCATTCTTTGTGTTATTATTTTGGAACACACCCAGCTATGCACAGGGTAGTAATCCCTGTCTTGAATAAAGATCGCTGTTGACCTCCTGTGAACTCAAACACGGAAGGCATCGTGTGCCTGCATTACTTCTCTTACTTACTGTCCTCCAAAACTCAGAAGCCAGAGAAAGCAATTTTATCAGTTTCTACTGTGACAACCCCAACTCAGGGTCACATTAAGTGAATGCACAACTTGTGAAAAATTGGCAAAGGTAAAAGGTTTCTGAACATGTAATATTCAGGAATTAATTCAAAATAAAATTCACAATAAATCAGAAATGTTTTCTGACAACATTTGTCTGTGCCACATTTCTCCAGCAAAATGTAATCTCAATGGAAAAAAGTTTAAGAGTCCTGCTGTAAAACACAACCCCTGTGTTTTGTTTCAACAAAGCCCTGTGTTTTGGATTTCCTGTGTCACGATGCAGAACAGACCATTTATTCTGATCAGAATTATCTACTTAGTCTTTTTTGTTGTTTTCCATTCTTTTCCAATATTATAGGAGGGAATGATGTGGAAGAGTGGCAAACATTATCTAATCCACTAAGTTCTTCCAGTTCCCTCCTCAAATAAAGTTCAATGTTCTTTCGAAAAATTCAAATCCAGGTGTGCTTTGTTTTTAACAGTTTCCAGGTGTGAACTTGTGTCCAATAAAATTATGAAGTGATGGACGGGTGTGACTAGTTGTTAAACTCTGCAATTTCTGGGTACTCTTGGTGAATATAGCCATGGAAGGAGCCAGCTGGCATTCCAGAAAAATTGTTCTCAGGAATGTGACAACTAGATTCTTATATCTCATCTGCTAGAACCTGTAAGGAACCTCCTCTATTCTCAGGTGCCAGGGAGATAATCCTTGGAAAAACAGAGCCTAGATCTGTACAGGCTCCTTCAATGATAATGGATTACATCTCATTACTCTACATGACCCTCTTCTCATACTCTATTGAGGTTCACTCCCTTTTACTCTAAGAAAATCTTTTCCATTTTAGTCTTCCTTTTGATCTGTTTTGCCCCATCTGTGCTTAGTAAGTTAAGTTAAAGACAAGGTATGGTTATTTGGTTAACTCTCTCACCTATTCCAAAGAAATAAGTGAGATAAGATTAAAAATATGAGCGAAAAGAAAAATGAACATATTATTGCTTCAGGAATCCCAGTTTCTTCTTATTTTAAAAGAAATAAGAGTTTTATCATATAAATTACTTTAGGAAATGTATGGTTTTATACCTCTAGAAGTGTACTTGGGATTGGTGGTTTTAAACAGTTTAGCCCTTTGAGAGCTAAACCGCTAAATTATCTAGATTAATTATAGGCTATGGATTACATACCCTAGCATCTGAGAACAGATGGGAATAGTTATTCTGTAAAAGGACCTCTAGTAAAAAATATATTAATTACAATGTCTCATGCATTCAAAGTTTTTTGAACATTCTTCTAGCTATAACCTAATACTGTCTAAAGGATCTTAAATAACCTTTAGTATTTTTCATGGTACTTAGTATTTAGTATTTTTAGTATTTAGAATTTCATGGTATTTAGTATTTTTTATTTTTCAGAGAATATTAAAAAGGAAAAACAAATACTATTTAATGTGTATTTGTTCACAATGTTTATTTATTCTTCCTAGAATTCTTTAGGGCTCCACATTCTATTCAACAGCCTCACAAGCATTTAATGACACTCTTAAGTCCTTTTACCTCCTGCCTCATCATCACCCACCAATTCACTTTCCATTGGTCTCCCCATACATATAATGCTTGCCTCACTTGCCACCCACTTCAAGAATTTAATCAGCAAGCTCAACTAATAGCCAGAGTCTCTAGCAATGGAAAAGCTGAATTTTTAGCTACTCTCTGAGATTTACTAATTATTCTACAAAATAGAAATGATGGTCCTGAAAGCATGAAGCATCACTGCTTATTTCAAATATATGTATATATATACATATACATACATACATGGCTCATGGCCCCTCTAAGAGGCAGAGAACAGACCCCTCACTGGCCAAGAATAAGAATGCAGAAATCTGTGACAGGGGTCCACTCTGCCAGTAATACTCCCACACAGGGCAGGCATATACATATGCCCCTCACTACCATACTCCCTTCCCTACAGACACTAATTTCTTAGCCATACCAAACCCCACTTCCAAAGCAGAATACAGAATGTAATTGACTAGATTACTTCTCAGAGTTCCACTAGATCTCATGATTATCTGTCTTAGCAAAGCCTTCTGTTTCCCTTCTTAAAGACAGACTAATCCTTGACAAGACTCCCTTCAACCATCTCATGAACAGACTTTACTCAGTACCTACTCACATTTATATAAATTATACTGTCATATTCCAAAAGACATTTTATAAAAAAAATTTCCCTTAATCATCCATCAATTAAAACTTTAATATCACAATATGCTATATACGCCATATAGGTTTTTATGCACTGTGTATGACTTCCATATTAAATAGATCTATATGCTTGAAACATAAAAGAATATTCTTTTCCTAGCCCCAAGAATCTTAGTTCCTCGTGAAGATAACATTAGTCTCCTCCACTTGAATATGCAAAATCTAGATGGATGGTTTTAACAGTCATTCATGGCAAACATAAAAAAAAAATTAAAAGCTACTAATATAGATGGACTCAAGGACTCTAGCTGAATGATAAAAGTGGAGCTATTGCCCCAAACAGCAAAAATTTATACGCAATGCTCAAAAATTTAAAGAAAATTCATTACATAAAGTCCTAGTAGGATCATTTAGGAGCTTGATTTCCCAGCATAAGGTCTCCTTTTCCAGCCCCTATCTTGGTCCTCTTTGCCTGGGATCTTTATCTCTTCTTCCAGCTTCCCTTTAAAGCTATAATTTATTCCTATAAACCCCAGTAGGAATAATCTGGGTGATAAATATAAGGAAAACAATAAGTGATGATAACCAAGAAATAATTTAAAATCATTCCAAGGACAGAAATAATCTGGACCCCTGAGGGCCTGTGCAGTAATAAAGACTTATTCCAAGTCAACTTGTTTTAGCCCAGCTCCCCTCCTCCATTCCTGGCAGGAAATGCCGTTCATCTTACCTTGGCACACTGGCCAAATAGGTCACAAGTTTCCGTAGGTCTTCCTGTCTTATTCTGTCATGATTGCTTCGAGCAGGGAAGGTCAGGATGGGTCCGCCTCGCTTATCACGGCCCCCTGAAGGGAAGAAGTAAAGGAAATTTAAGAAAACCAACTAGAAAGTGTGCCACAGGAGAAAAAGAAAAATCCATCTGAGTGTGGGGTGAAACAGAGAGAGGTGAATGTGGTTTGGCTGTAGGAAACTGTGTGACCTTGGCAGCAAGTTTTTTAATTTCTCTGATGCCTCAGCTGAAAATGCTGATAAAAATAACAATAATCACAATAACTGCAACCCCATTACAGGCATACTGTAAGGACGGGTGGAGATAGTATCTGAGGAAGCATTTTGAAAAGTAAAGCTCTCTATAAATTTAAGATGGCGAGCAAAGTGGTGATATATACTCTTATTGAGAAAACAAACCACTGACACTCTATAGTGTTTGGAAATTTAACGTCTAAGTTTCTAACTTTTGCAATCATCTGAGGTGAGAGAGCTCAGAATGAATTAAGTATTGTGGTGAAAAGTGCTTAGAGCATTCATCCCTCCAGGACAGCTCTGTTGGGAGGTTTCTAGACTATTATGTATTTTCTATGTAGCCAAGGATCCACCCCTACGTTGCCTGAAGTACCACCCGATAGGAGAACACATGAAGCATTTTTTTGAACAAAATAAAATTCATTCATTAAATTTAGATCTATACCTAATCATAGAAAACTATGATACAAGTGAAATGAAAGCAAGCAATCAACTTAGAGAAAAACATTCAACTATCATTCTCATTAGAACCACAGCTCAAAAAATGATAAGTATATGTATATATATGTATATATATATATATTTAAATTGAAGTTACATATAATACAAAGCAGTTCTTTCTTTTGCTGAGAGATAAAGTCATTTATAACAAAATAAACTTTAGTGTCATTCACAAGGTTTGGGTAAAGGACAAAAGTGGTGGTGATGTAGAACTTAAATATTTTTAAATTTAAATTTTTTTTTTTTTTGCTTTTTGGGCCACACCCGGTGATGCTCAGGGGTTACTCCTGGCTATTCGCTCAGAAGTCGCTCCTGGCAGGCACGGGGGACCATATGGGGAACCGGGGGATCCAAGCGTGGTCCGTCCTGTTAGCGCAGGCACCTTACCTCCAGCGCCACCCAACTATTAGCAACAGCTTTATATAAATTGAAAAATATTTTATAATATTTCAAAATTTAAGATAAAGATACTCAAGGTTTTAATCACTACAAATGCTTATGTACACATGACTACAAATGTTTTTAAATATCACACACAAAAAACTGAAGGGAGCTAGGGAGACAGCTTAATAGTGAGTATCTAATTTACACATAAGAGGTCCAGGCTTGATACCTGACACTACAAAGACCACTCAGTATCATAAGGAATGATATCCTGAGTAAACAGCTAGGGTTAGAACAGACATGGCACCCCCTAAATAAAACAATGGAGTTTACATAAATGATAAACATTGTTGTTGAAACACAAGATATTTTTTTTGGATGACTCACTTTTCTTCATTTTACAAATGGTATACTCAATATTCATTCTAGCTTAAATATTTAGTCAGTAGTGATGCTACAGTTAGGACGCAAGATCCAATTGTTGTAGGAGAAATATCTAAGAACTAAGCTATATAAGGGTATAATGACATACCCTTCCTTACAGCACTGGTCAGTATACGAAAGAATACCTGTGTCATGATCACAGACTCCACATCCTGCATGCCTCAGAGTGCAAAATTTAAGGGTCCCTAATGCAAAAAAAGAGGAGGTCTTGGCATGGTCATTCCTGAGTACTGGGGATTGGGGAGAAATCACAGCTCAGTCATTGGAAGAAGCACTTCTTCCTAGGAAATGCAGAACCTTTGAGGGTCCCACCCAAGAATGAGTTTATATGTAGTACTTCCCTCTGACTATAGAGTACAGAAGCCACTCAGACAAATAGGAGGCTTGACAATTCCAGAATATTCTTAAACAGGAAATTAAAATGCCATCAGAGAAAAGGATAAAACAAAATCAATATAATTGGGAGACTTGACCAGGATGAGAAACTGTCTAGGAACCAACATGGCTCTCAGTAATATATATAGCAAGTGTATTTTCCACACAAACCACAGCCCCCTAACTTACCAATCAGATCTCCATTCCACAGGCCCTAGCTCTCTGCAATAATATACCCCACCTCATCAGCCTTGAAAATTTCTACATTTACAAACAGCCTTCAAATGAGGAAAAGGTGCCGAAGGATAGAAATGTTTTCTGTGAGATGGGAAATTCTCTGACATTCTCAAACTTCTCCACTCTTGACCTCACCTAAGGACACAATTTAAGTCACAGCTTATAAGATGACACCCAGCTATTAATCTAAAACAAAGGCATTCTCCCATATTCCTCATTCCTTTAAACCTTTTGTAAAAGTCCATCTAAATCACTTGACTTTCCCCTTCCTAGTGAATTGGTATTAGTTTAATAGAGAAAGCGCAGTTTGATTTAAAATGCTCAGAGAGACCACGAGGCAAAAAGCAGACTGACTCCATGATTCTCTCCTGACTGGCTTCATTTAATTTTTTATGGCTACTACCTGAATAATACCTGTCTGCAAGGGGATAGAAGTATATGTGTGTGGTGATTTCACAATGTGAGATTTATTTTACAACAGATATTGTCTTTCTTCTGACCTCCCACAGAGTAGAATGACACTGGTCTGATTAACAAGGAAGTGCTATTACCACTAGATTTTCTAAGCCAGGTCAGTTTGACTTGAAGATAGCAGTTTCATACACCTGATTGGGAGACTGCAAGAGTTGGTGAGGGATGGGTTAAGAGGAGAAAACCTAGAGCAGTACAGTTCCCTACTCAATAATATGTACAGATAAGGAATGAAATAGACTTAGTAGAGGTTTTTCAGAAAGATCACTTTATCAGATTGTCAGAAAAGTAGTAACAAGCACAGAAAAAGAGAATTGATATGTTTTTTTGTTTGTTTTGGGGGGGCACACCCATTTTATGCTCGGGGGTTACTCCTGGCTCAGTGCTCAGAAATTGCCCCTGGCTTGGGGGGACCATATGGGACGCCAGGGGATTGAACCACCATCCTTCCTTGGCTAGAGCTTGCAAAGCAGACACTTTACCTCTAGCGCCACCTCACCGGCCCCGAGAAAAAGAGAATTGAGATGCTGGATAGAGTGAGAACAAAGGAGAGAGAAAAGTCTCAAAGCAGGTACAAGGGAGGGGTCTTACTCCCCTCTCTGAAACACATAAACAGAATTCAAAGGGGAGAAGCAGATAAATCACAGTGAAGAAGGTGACATTGCTAGGGTACAATGCTACTCATAAAGTTAATATGATATCACTTGCTAAGAGTCAGAGCATTCTTATGGATCTTGGGAAGAGAACAGTAGGCCATCCATTAGTGAAAAAAAGAAAGAGTGTGAGAGATAGTGAGAAAAGAAAAATATCTGACATAAGAAAGGCAGGAAGAGGGCAGGGATGGAGAAAGCAGGAGGGAAACGGGATATTGGTATCCGGAAGTATACACTGCTGAAGGTATGGGTGACGGACACATTGTATGATTGCAACTCATTCATGAACAACTTTGTAACTGTGTATCTCATGATGATTCAATTAAAATTAAAAAATAAAATGAACAGAATGTCTTTCTGGATTATACATTTTCAGAAAAGACAACAGTGTACTATGGTCTGCTCTCCATTCTCTAATAGGAGAATATTAGAAATGGTCTAAGGTAAAAGACTAAAGCACAGATAGCTAAAACAAGGGCCAAATGTGTATTGGCACATGTGTGGATGTACTTGGCAAGAGGAGTAAGGTTTAAGACACTGGGCCAGAGCAGTAGAACAGCAATAGGGAATTTGCCTTGCATGCAGCCAACCCAGGACAGACTCCAGTTCAATTCCTGGCATCCCATATGGTCCCCCGAGCCTACCAGGAGCGATTTCTGAGTGCAGAATCAGGTGTAACACTGAGTGCCACTGAGTGTGATGCCAAAACAAAACAAAACAAAAAAGAACGCTAAGCAGCATGAAGCTACAGGATGTAGCTGAAACTACAGAAGATAACAGGAGAAGTTGAAGAATGAGGACCACTGATAAAACTCATATGTAGTGTGGAAATAGATCCTAGAGAATAGTGGGGAAGGAAAAAAGTAAACAAGCTTCGAAACACTGATAAGAGATAGTGGTATTATCTTCAAAAGCAATTTCCCCTTGGTCATTAAATACCAGATGTATTCCTATTCATATAAAGTTTTGGTGCTAGAAACTACAGGGAAAATGGTAAGAAGATGTTTTGATATTTCAGAAAAAGCAATGTTACTCTTCTGCTGAGTCAGGACAGAACAGGATAAGGAAGAATCAAGACCAAAGGTAGGAAAAGACTTCCCTGAGAGAGGAGAAGGAACAGTGCTCACATATTTCAGAGTGAGTCAGGTCCTAACAATAATTTGGAAAGAATGAGAGAGAAGAAAGTGAGAGGGACAAGAAAAATGTATCCAGTAAATCAAACTAAAATTTTGGTTCATGTTACAATAGTTCTGCAGTTGATGAGCACATAATTCTTATTATTTTTGTTAGTTTTTGTTTTTGAATTATATCTGTTAATTTTCAGGGACTCACCCTGGTCAGTGTTTGGTGTTTTCCCCAGTGATGCTCAGAGTAATATATCTGATCAGTTGCTAGGGATGTAACTTAGCCTTCCTTCATGGAAAACATGCATATTGGTTCCTTGATCCACCTCCTTGTCCTCAACACAATTTTACTAACTGTTATTCTGTAGTTTGTATATGTTTTCATATACCTAACAGACATTTATTTTATGAAATACTGCAAATTTCTAAGAAGAGGTTGTAACACATAATTTTCCAAATTGACTTAAGAATAGAAATTTACATTGCAGGGATAATTTACATTCAGGGATCATTTCACAGTAGTATTGTTTTATGTTATTCTAATAGAGATGCAGGTTCCAGATAGAAAGATTGTACAGTAATGGCAAAAAAAACTTTCCTGGGAACAATGATATTAAAAGAGCCATCATCTTAAGTGTCCAAAACAATGGTATGGGGCATAAGAAGAAATTCGAGGGAAGAGAATCTGGGCCAAGATGGTGGCTGAAATGAATAGTTTACTGTGAATGGGAGGCAAGGCAAAAAGATGGTCATAGCTGAGTTCCAAACTATGAACTGGAGCAAGATGGGACCACGCCAGAATAAGAAGGCTCCTTGAAAACCAGTCACAGATTCCATCTCAATTGCTGTTCATGCTCTAATGCAGATGTTGCCAGGCTGCATTGGATTATTCCAATTTTATGTTCCTATGAAAACATGACTTCCCTCTATCCTGGGCATAGGCAGGGAGAATGGGAACAACCAGTAGTTTGCAGTTCTGCTCACTATCCTCCTGGGGTGCTTTTTTCCTCAGAAAAAAATGCAACTTCTCCACTGTATTGTTTAATTCTTGGTTTCCTTCTCTATTTCATGTTATTCCTGTTTTCTGTCTTAAAAGCTTGGATATAAGGATATTTTTGTTTGTTTTGTTTTAGATGCAACCTGTTGACTCCCAGGTGGCCTCAATGTCCTTTTTAGGCACAGCAGGAAAATGTTCCCTAAAAGCCAAAGCTCATGGCACCACCTGCATATAAAGAAAACATCCAGGTGCTAAGCCCACATTGTAATAGGAGTGAGTGACACATACAGTGTCTTGCTCTGGGGGAAACTCTACTTACCTCCTGCCTGAAAACTCATCTTTCTGGCATTCTGATTGCATGTGCTCCACAAGGTACACATCCCTATACTTAGAATGTGCTTTTCTAGTGTTCATAGGGCCCTGTTCCAGAATGCATATAGGAAACAGAATTCATAAAGGAAAACAACATGAACAACCAAGCAAGAGGCTCTGTGTCAGAGCATAATGTGCCTGCACTCATATATACCACAGTGGTGTGGAACAGCATGATGCTCCAAGTCTGTGCATTAAGACCAGGAAAGTTTCATCAAGGAGGCAAAGTGGGCTATGACTCAGGAATAAAAGAAGTTCAAATTAGCAGGTGTGAAGAAGGCCCCATGAAAGAGCATGAACAGAATATTCAGGAGATAGGAAGGAAATGACATCAGGTGAACTGAGGTGCAGGGCTATAAAGGAGGAAAAAAAAGATATTACTGTCAAGATTGTTGGAAATAATCCTTCTGGACAAAAACTGGGAGCTGAAAGGAGAAAGTGGCATTGTACCCCTTCAATAACAACATTGAAAATCACAATGAATAAAAGAGTGAGGGAGGGAGGGGGAGGTGGAAATATGTCTCCAGAAACAGGCAGGTGGAGGACAGGAGGGAAACTGGGGACATTAGTAGTGGAAAATACTCACTGGTAGAGGGTGTTGTGTATTGAATGACTAAAACTCAATCATGCACAAAATTTTAACTGTGAAAAAATAAAACCCAATGGTATTATGAACAATTCTATAACCACAGCATTTAAATAAAGAAAATTGAATGATATCACTTATAAGTGGTATTTGAAATAACTGCAAGAAGAAATTCAATGGTCTAGATGGAAGTTCTCTCAAACACCCTTGACCTAAAGTATATAGCAAGGAGAAGGAAAGAAACTGAGTGGAGAAGGAGAAAACAAATATGGAAGAAGGGGGCCGGGGGCTAAGCAATCACAGTGCATTGTTGAAACAAAAGGATAGAACTAAATAAATTTCTTTTGTTTGATGTGTGAAAACTTGTAATTGCAGCAATAGGACTAATTATACTATATAAGCAAATGAATGTGGATATAATACAATAAAGCTTTATTTACAAAAATACATGAATGGCCTAAAGACTACAGTTTACTATACCATAAAAAACCTAGGCACACAAAACAGGTTGAAGGGAAAGGCAAAAATAAATATTTGGAAACAATTATTCAGAAAGTAAATAAATAGACATAAAAAAACAAGCTCCCTTTATCAGGAAAAAGAAGAGAAGATAGATCCAGATAAATCTGTAATCTCATGTCTATGATCCAAGTCAGAAAAGAAACCAAGTAAAACCTCAGGCACTTGGTGAAGCAGACAACTGGAGCATTTCTCACAGGGGCCTCAGTGGCTCCTGTGGAAAGGAACCTGGGAAAGGGAAAGTGGGCTAAGATGGAAAGTAGGTAAAAAATAGAAGGTGTTGATCAAGCACTGTTGTTATGTCTCCCACCTGTGGTTGTTAACATCCCCTAGATTCTAGAGCCTAGAACACACAGCTATAACCAGAGCTCTCTTTTCTGCTTCTGTATGACTCTGGGGAGAGCTAGCAGCTGCTCCCAACATTACTCCCACCCTCTTCTTCCCATGTATGAACACAAAGTGATAACCTGAATATATGTGTACATATACATAACTTTTCCAGGAACATCACAGAGGAAAGTTGCGTAACACTCACCAGAGACGAAGGCCACTTTTTCCTTTAGGATAGGAAGGACATCAGAAGCTTTCAAACCATCATTCCGGAAAGATCCTATGGAATAAGAAAAGAGAAGTTTTAAGTGAATGCAGCGCTCTTTATCTCTTTCCTCCTACTGCCTTTAGTGTCACTAATATCAATGTACAATGACCTGGAGGTAGGTGGACAGTCATGTCTGAAAGAAAATGCACCCCTTCAGCAGCTTATTTTCTGGCTACATGTCTCTTCTCAATAGGCATTTATTTCTTTACTGAGTTGCTCTGAGGGAACTGGAGTTCACACAGGGTGAAAAATAATCATGTTCATTACTACATAGTGGCCTTGGGATTCAAAGGACAACCCCACCTGATAGAAACTATATGTGAAAAGAAATACCACAGTTCCCACACGGAAACAAAACCCCAGGCAGCCCTCTAAGCCCCATCACTGAAGTAGAATATTTCCTAAGAACCCTCAGGGGGAATCAGCCCACATGCATCTCTGGGCTCTTACTGGAGCCTCAGTTGGATATACCACCACTGATCGGCAGGACACATGGAGCCCAGAACAGAGGCAGTTCTTGTAGGTTCAATGGACAGCATCAAAGACCCTTGGTGCCTCCCTCTAGTGCCTTTCTCTACTAAACTTACTCCTATGGTGTAGATCTAACAATTTATAGAGGGATACACATGCGGGAAGGGACACCCACTCAATCTTGTTTCAATCCTTAAACACAGACTGTTCCAAGAGACTCCCACAAAATTTTGCCAACAATCCAGAACCAAGATCACTACAGAGTAATGCACTCAACTCAAGAGGAGAGATGATTTCCCAAAACGAAAGTGTCCTTGATCGGAGATCATACTCTAACAACACCACCACCAACAACAACAACAACAAAAGACATTTTCCAATGCTTTCTGGAGCTACTTCATCATTTCTACTTTTTAATCTGTAACTAAATGAAGAGTAAGCTTTTCTGTATTCTGTATTGCCTATGATTGCAATTGTAAAGGTACAATAGTAGTTGACACGAGAGTGCCAAGTGGGAAGACTCAGTTTCTAAAAACCACAAGTACTAGAAGAAGCCAAAACATTAGCATAAAAATAAATCTCTACGTATATATGCATAATTTAATTCTTTCTAGCCTTGGTAAAAATTTTAGTTTATATAGATATGTGTGTTCAGATCTTGTCTCTTATCACAGAAAAACTATTAAATGTCACAAGTTAAAAATTATTAGATCGGGGCCAGAGAGATAGCACAGAGGTGAGGTTTTTGCCTTGCATGTGAAGGACGGTGCTTCAAATCCTGGCATCCTATATGATCCCCTGTGCCTGCCGGGGGCAATTTCTGAGCATAGAGCCAGGAGTAACCCCTGAGTGCTGCCAGATGTGAGCCCCCCAAAAAAACCCCCAAAAAACAAAAAACAAACAAACAAAATAACTAGATCAACATACTAATTAATTGTCAGAGAAATATAGGAAGATTTTTGTTTTCACAGTGGTACAATAAGATGTTTTGACTTTTTTGGCAAGAGAAAGTCCCATGACTCCTATAATCTCACAAGACTGAACCAAGATGATTTAGAATATCTGAACATACCCATCACTATTGAGGAAATTTCACATCATAAAGCCTAGAGAATATACCAAAAAAATAAGAATAAGAAGTACTGGCATGGAAGAAAGGGAAGAAAGAGATTCTTTCACTGCTAGTGGGAACATCCAAGTGGTTCAGCCTTTTTGAAAACAATTTGGACACCCTCAGAAAATTAAAAATTGAACTTCCATCTAACCTCACAAAAAATACTCCCTGGAATATATTGTGGGATATATGTAGAAAAGGCATATGAACTCCTATATTCATTGTAACACTATTCCCAATAGCTAGAATCTGGAAAGAACCCAAATGCATGAGAACAAATGAGAAGATATAGAAACTATGGTACACTGACACAATGGAATAATTCACAGTTGTTTGGCAAAATGAAGTCATGAAATTTTCTTATACATGTATAGACTTGGAGAATATATCATGCAGAATGAAATGAGTCAAAGACAGAGAACAGACATTGAATGACAGCAACCATTTTAGGATATAAAAAAGCAGAGTGTGAATAGCAACAAGGGCCAGGAGGACTGGTCCATGGAAGCAAACTTGCTACAAAGTGCTTGCTACTGCAGTTAGGACAGAGAAGAGATCATTGTGGCAATGATATTTGAAAATGTTCACTCTGAGCAAGAACTGGATGCTAAAAGAAGGTGAATTGATAGGCATGACATACTTTCTGTAACAGTATTGCAAACTACAGGAAGGAGGAGGAAGAAAAATAGTGTCTGCCATTGTTAGTGGGAAATGTGTACTGGTGAAGTGATGTTGTTAGAATACTGCACAAAATAGGCAGAACACTTGAAGACCTATCTATCAAAAAGGTCTTTGAGGCTGGAGCACCAATGGCAAGAACTTTAGTGTCAAACATAAACAAATGGGACTACATCAAACTAAAAAGCTTTTTCATGGCAAAAGAAACCCTCCTTAACACAAGAAGACAATTAACGAACTGGGAAAAAATCTTTACACTCAACATATCAGATAAAGGGCTAATATCCAGAATATACAAAGCACTCTGAAAGCTGAGTCCCCAAGAACCAAATAAAGCCATAAAGAAATGGGAAGACGAAATGAATAGACACTTCTCTGAGGAAGACCGAAGGATGGCCAACAAACACATGAAAACATGCTCACCTTCATTCATCATTAGGGAAATCCAAATCAAGACAACAATGCGGTACCACCTTACACCAGTGAGGATGCCTCACATCAAAAATAATGGAAACAATATCTGTTGGCGGGGTTGTGGTATGAAAGGCACTCTCATCCACTGCTAGTGGGAATGCCCCCTAGCCCAACACCTATGGAGAACAGTCTGGAGAGTGCTAAAGGAACTCAGAATTGAGTTGCCATTTGATCCAGCAATTGCTCTCCTAGGTATCTACCCACAAGTCGGAAGGACATTCATCCTAAAGTACGTGTGCACCCCACTATTTATCGCAGCACTCAGTATAATAGCCAAGTCTTGGAACCAACCTCGATGTCCAACGACAGATGAGTGGATCATTAAGCTGTGGTATCTATACACAATGGAATATTACATGGCAGTCAGAAATGATACGATTCCGGACTTTGCAGCAACATGGATGGACCTACAGTACTTTCTTTGATCACTACTCAACAATTCAGTTCTACAGGATAAGTTTATAAAAAGTAAAGTTAAACTTCAGTCCTGGATTCTTTCACACTGTTCATGAGTTCAAAAACAACAAATAAGATTTTATAGAGATTTTATGAGAAGTCACAGAGCCCTCTTCTCTCCTAAACTGCTGTTCTATTTTTCCTACCATTCTTCTCTTTCCACAGCAAATTAAGGTCCAAACTTTAAGGAAGAGCTTGGAATTCGAACAAAAATGTTTACATTAGCTATCCTAGCTCCACCTTACCCCCAACTGCGGAATAAAGAAAGCACCAAATCTCATGTCATATTCTACTCATCATGCTTCAATTCTTTCTTCTTCTAACCACACACCCAATTCTGAAAGAAGTGGAAAAGCTTGTGCCTGCATCTTGCAATAATGTACTCCATCAAAATGTATTTGGGATTAGTTGATCTAAGATCACTACAGTTTTTTTCTAGTTCAGAATTTTCTCTTAACCATTCAAATCAGAATATATGTACCTACTATAGAAAAACCCAGAGTATCTGGAGTCTCTAAGTCCTAACCAGGAGTTAATTATTTCCAACAATAAGAAATTTTTAGCTTTTGTTTTGGGGATTTTTGGAGGTCAGGGGCCACACCCAGCAGTTCTTGTGGGTTATTCCTGGCTCCGCATTCAGGAGTCACTCCTGGCGGATTCAGAGAACCATATGGGATCCAGGCAATCAAATTTGGGTCTGTTGTATAAAAGGCAAACACCCTACCCACTGTCAGAGGCACCACTCTGAGGTACCATGGTAAGATTTTGTTTGCTTGGGGGGATCACACCCACCAATGCCAAAGGGTTATTCCTGGATCTATGCTCGAAGTCACTCCTGGCAGGCTCAGGGGACCATATGGGATGCCAGGGATAGAACCTAGGTTGGCCACATGCAAGGCAAACTCCCTCTCCACTGTGCTATCACTTTGGCCCTAACAACAGTAAGATTTATTTTTAGTTTTAAAAGAATCTTCTCCAGGTTCTCTTTAAATAAAATCAGACTTCATGGTATGAATTAATTTTCCATTTGCCAAAATTGAATCACAAATAACTTCTAACATATTTGCATTATGTCAAGCCAAATAAAGCTAAACTAAAGAGCTCACAACTCTGAAAGTTAGTTTGATCTTGCATAGAAAACCTCTATAGTCTGACTAAATATTCCATGTATCATCTCCCCAGAGCCCTTGTGAAGTCCGATTTTGGAATCTATAAGAAAAGAGAAGCTCATTGAAAGCTAACTCAAACAGAAGCAATCAAATAACATCTTGTTCTCACTATCAGGTACAAGTCTTGGTAGATTCATGGTAATATTTAATAAATATTTGATGAAAGAAAAGATGAATATATGAAATGTTAACCATTCTGACTTCTACTAGGTGATTGGTCTCATCTATCACAAGTGCTAATGATCAGAATAATCTCCAGATTCACACTTAAGCTAATATTCTGAGATCTCTTTTAATTTTTCTTCATATATGTTGAACTTTAAGATCCTCAGATTATCATGACTATGTTTTTTAACAAGTTTTAGAAGCAAATTTTCTAATAGAGCTAATGTATTTTGAGATGATGAAACAACTCTCATCTGGTTTCCCAGTCTATTTTTCCCCAGATATTATTTTAGGAACTCAGTAGAAGTTCAGAGCAAGCCATCCCATGTTTCACTGGAGTCCAATTCACCAAGCTAATAGCTTGGTCATACAAAAGAACACGTGAATCATATGTACCTTCAAACATGCAGATTTGAACTGCAGCTGCTATCTCTGACACAAAGTCTATCTGCTCAAATATAGGCCAACTACAGAATAGCTTTTCCCCTGAAAAGAAAAGGCCTTCAAAAACAATACACCTCTTGCAGACTCTAAGAAGGTCTTCAAAGAAATGAAAAGATCCTAAAGCACTTAGGTTTACTCTAAGAAAGTAAAGAACAGGAGTGCCCCTCATAGTCCTGACCCAACCTGAGTGTGCTGTTTTTCTTAAAGACAAAGAAAGGTTGTTCTAGCATTTAGTGCTAATATCACGCCACTCATGCCCTGCTGCTGTCAGAATTACAAACCTGCTGTTCTCTTAATTAGCAGAGTTGAAGTGCTTCACATCTGTTAGGAAAGTAAAATTACCACTGCCCCAGGATCTCCAGCAAGGCTTTCCCATGCCTATGCTTTTCTCTAATGTTGTATCCCTTTGTTGCTGCCCTTTTCTCATCATCTTTTTCTTTTCCCCATCTCCCAGGTTGAAAAATGTCATTCTAGCTCCCAGCTTGGATTTGTGATGCTATGTGCAAGTCCACTCACAATGTTATAGCTTAAGTTAGCACCTTAGAGTTGTTGGGTACATGGAGTTCCAGGCTTTCCTACAAAGAGTAATCATTTCAACAAGAGAAGAAATCAAAACAAAGAGTGATAATGTAAAAGTTAAAGTCAACAGGTATTCCTTATTTTCTTTTGCTTCTCAGTCACAGGTGTGCTAATTTGCACATACTTAGAAGATGCTGTGAAAGTATCTAAAGTTGTCTAAATTTTATTACCTCTGGACAGAAAATTTTCCCAATCTTAAGACTCTGTCTTCCATTCCATTCAATCCCAGTAAGGTCTATGCAGTGTCCATTAAAGGATCAATGGAGATTGGCTCCACAATTCATTGGTCCATTAGGTTGAATCTTAGTTTAGGTGAAATCTGAACACTTTCCAATTTTATTCTCAAAATTAATCTTATATCAGTTCTTTACTGAATACTATTATATTTTAGGCTTTACCTTGGGCTTTTTGGTCAAAAGACAAATAAGAGAGAATTCTGCTCTTAAGTGGACTTCTAGAAATAAACAGACTAAAATTAAGCTAGGACAATGAGTTATTATCAAAGACAGGGCATTACCTGCCCAGAATTAAAGTGAACTAAAAAGAATTCTGGAGGTGAGTCTAAAAGTCTTACTACTTCAAGTATCTGTCAGCATCAGTGACCTAGAACCCTTGATGGAATTCAGAAACTCAGGTCTTATTTCAGACCTACTCAATTAGAACTTTCATTTGAATACAAAATTCAAGTAATTTAGATTCTTGTTGTGTCTGGGGATGATTTTCTATTCCACTCTACAGAGATACTGATAAAGTGGTATTCTTAAATAGTCAAAATAGAAACTCAAAAACCTAATCTGGTGCTGCTCATCACTACTTCCATGATAGAACAGAGCTTAGAAAATTCACCTCCACAGGTTCCAGCATTGCAGCCCTTACCCCTAGACTCATTACTCAAGTTCAGTATTGAAATAAGAAAGCCTTGGAGGAGAAAAAGAACTTCCCCTCCAGGCCACTGATAGGCCTATCCAAACTGTTCTGAATTTTGTTAGATAAAACCATTTTTTGTTACCCCAAATATCAGAATTTGGGGCAGAAATCTCATAAGGGGAAAACAAGCATAGGGCAAGTATAGGGCAAACACAACCTATACTTGGTAGCATAAATATTGTCACCAGAGATATGTACAGAGCTAGATATTATCCCTGAGAAAAACCTAGGAGACAAAGATACCAGTCAGTGCATGCCTCCTTTATTCCAGTGCCCCCACCCCCAGCCACAGGTATAGAGCCTTAAACACTGAAAATGCTAAGAATTTCAGAGAATGAAAGAGGGGTACTCTACCCAGCAGAGACTTGTGTCTAATGGGAAACCAATAATAATTCTCAGATAACTGTCTCCCTGGAAGAGAGAGCACAATGTTCCTTCAGTTAGTTTCATACTAACAAAATATTTATTTCATATCTGCCTACTACCAGGAAGGTATGAGATTTCATATTAAAAACTTAAGACTGGGGACCGGAGAGATAGCATGGAGGTAAGGCAATTGCCTTTCATGCAGAAGGATGGTCGTTCAAATCCTGGCATACCATATGGTCCCCCATACCTGCCAGGGGCGATTTCTGACCATAGAGCCAGGAATAACCCCTGAGTGCTGTCGGGTGTGACCCCCAAAACAAACAAGCAAACAAAAAAAACAAAACAAAACATCTTAAGACTGATATTATGATTAGACCCTTGTACCTGGTGCCCACTCTGGCTTTCCTGTATGGGCTGATTATTGATGCTTCCTATTACCCAAACAGAGAGTTACCAGAGGCTCCTCCTAGCCCTTTCTCTCAAATATTAATGCAGCTCCTCAGCACTTTTTATTCTACATCTTAATTCTCTTTCTAATCAGTTTCTTCTGAGAAGTCTCTCCAACCTCACATCAAGTTGTTTGTTGTTGTCCCATGTACTTTATCATTACTGAAAGGGAAATAATTTTGTAGTTTCATTATACTCTCCATTAACTAATCCTGATACCTGAGTATAGGATGATTTCTTACTGATGGCTTTACCCCAACACCAACCAAGATACTTGTTACACAAAAGGGGTTCAAGAAGTACTGAACTGAATCTGGGATAGATAGTAATGAGATAAGGAGCTCAGAGTTAAAAAAAAAAGGAAGGCCCCAGAATAGTGCTCTGATGGGAAGCTATGCATTCCAACACATAAACGAAGGACAAACAAGCCCTCGTTAGAGACAAAGCTTCCTGGCTAAACAGGAAGATAGTGTTTAAGGAATGATGTAATAAAGTTGTGGATAAACTCCATGCTCTCACTCTGAAGTGAGTATCTCCCCAGGATAAACACTTGCAAAGATGTGATTCTGAAGCTCCAAGAGCTGGCTAGATAGTACAACAAGGGCTGGAGCTTGGTGGAATCCAGTAAGTCACAGAATATTGTGGCTTCAGAAAAGAACATGACCCAGCAGATGACCCCAACCTCCAGATCAGATTCTGTTCTTTCTTTAAGGAAATAGAGGAGAAAATGATACACAATGCTCAACATGGTGGGCACTATGGGGGCAAAGCAATTGGAATTTTGTCTTCTTAATTGCTCTGAATTACAAGAGGCAGGAAGAATGTTTTCTTGTGAGGACTTTTGGGAGCCTGCCAAACCAGCAGCAGGCTTGTCTAAAACTTCTGAAACTGCTTTATGGTGCTTACTCATATATGAAACAGATCAAGGACATGATCCTTTCTTTTTTCTTTTTCTTTTTATTGTGGTCAAAGTGAATTACAAATCTTTCACAGTAATATTTAAGGCACATAGTGATAATGAATGAGGGGCATTCCCACCACCATGTTGTCAACCCTCTATCCCTGTTCCCAGCATGCATCCCACTTCTCCCTCCTATACCCCTGGTAATGCTAGTGCAACTGTTTCTCTTTAGTACACCTTGTAAATTGGGTATCTATTTTGTTGTCACTGACTTTGGATTTGTTATTCAAGTCTGATCATCTTTTATTTCCACCAAATGAACATATGACTGTCTGGTCTTGGTACCATCCATTTTCTTCCTCCAATTATGAGGCTGATCAAAGTGATTCCAGTAATGTGGCTCTTTGTAGATATAAGAAAAGATATGGGAGGAGTCTGTGTAGTTGTTGTAAATATCTATTTGGAAGAAGAAAGGGAAAAAAGAAGAAAAAGGTAACTAAACAAAACAAAACAAGAAAAAAACATACAATAAGGGAATAACAACAAAAGTACAAAAAAATAAAAAAGAATAAACCAAAAACCAAAACCACAGCTATGAAGAAACAAACAAACAACCAAAAAACAGACCTGCAACTTCTTAAATAAGGGTTGTGTTTTTGTTTTTTGTGTTTTTTATAGGCATGGTAAATATTGGGGAAAATAGAAAGGGAATTCCCTTGGCCTAAGAGATACAGGGTTTCTCCACCCTTGAAGAACATGCCATGAGAACAACTACAAGCTCCATAGTCACTCATTTACACCCCCCCCACGATCTTTGTATGGTGCCAGAAAACTTTCCACTCAGATATGGGTGATGACATCCCACCTCTAAGCTGGAGATATTGTTATTTGCATAGGTCATAGGGTGAAGGCTAGGAGAGAGTTTTACTTTACAGTTCTAGGATTTCTGTTCCATCACTGTTATTGTAATCAGTCTTCTGTAATTAGTGGACTTGGTTTTTGCTCAGATCCTAGGGCAGAGCCTAGTTATATTCTTTCAGCATGTTTCCAGAAGTTATGCTCAGTTGCAGTTGTCAAAGTCAGACCTCTGGGATTAGAGATCTTGGTTTTTGTATGAATTCTAGGCTGAGGCCTAGTCTAGGAACTTACTCTTTGGTCCCTTGATAGGTTCTGTCCAGACCATGTTTGTCAAAGTCAGTCTTCTGCGAATAGCGATTTTGGTTTTTGCCTAGGGCAAAGGATGTTATGTCTCTGTATTGGATCATACCATTAATTCATGAGGTAGGGCAGCCCTCAAGTTGTTGCTATTTCCTCATGAAGGATATGATCCTTTCTGGTTAGGGAGTAGATGACCAGTTTCTTAGGAGAAGACACTATCGGTGGAACTGGGAGATCTGGGAACCTTTCAGTAGGTACAATAATAACATTTATTCCCTCACTATCCCTTATCTATTTCTCATCTTTCCTATATTAAACAAAAAGAGATGGATAAGAATGAGAGAAAATAAGGGAAAAAGAGGGAAAAGGAGTGACAAAGAACTGAAAGATGATTGTGTGTGTACACACATGCACACAACAGATGGAGGTGAATGTCTTGTCTCCTTTCTCAGACACTAATGAGCTATTGAGGAAACTGCCTGTTAGAAAACTCCTCCAGTGACTATAAATATGTTCTTTGGAGCTCTTATTAAAACAACTGCCACTGAGGCAGGAAGTATGTGCTGAGAGGAAGGAATCAATCTGGCAGAGAACAAGCCCTGCAGTTTAGTATCAGCAAGGGAACACCCTGCACTGTGGGGATCCACCTGCCTCTCCTCAAAGTGGGGACTCACCCAACCCATAGTGAAGTAACTCCTACAACTTTCTATCCCTCACCAATGACATCTGCAAATGTCCAATCATCCCAAGAAGTTTTCTCCCTGGTGGAGAGAGTTGAGAAGCAGCTGCTAGAGAAAGTCTCCTCCCTGGTGCCAGGCCATAGGACTTCTAACAGTGGGCATTCACTAGTCTCCTGAACCTGATTTCAATGCAAAAGGTGAGAAGAACAACAAAAAGAGAGACCCTCTTTAATTAATCCATACATGCTTACATTTTCCAAACAGAGTGAACTGCCCCACACAGAGTGAGGCAGTAGTCAGGGATTGAGATGACAGTGAGTTGAACAATTTAGCTGGGAAATAAACAATGTCTACATAGACATTACATCTTACATACGTAAAACATATGTCTTATATAGACATGCATTTAAACATCATTTCTCACAACGAGCATTTTTTTCCTCCACTGGGTGCCAAGTAGCTCTAGAGGCTGGTGCCAAGTAGCTTTATTAAACTCACCCAAGCAGGATGGGCTGGTTTCTCCTTTGTCTTTCTTACAGCAGGCATCATGCTCTGTTCCTATCACTATTCTGTATCTGGCTCACTCTCCAAGGTTCTGGGGGCAGGGATTGGCTGTACAAAGTCAGTGTCTGGCACATAGCTGGTATGAGCAACACAGAGACCAAGCCTTACACATCCACAGGGGCATGCTGCTTTCACATAAAGGCTCTTGAAAACTGTGATAGCTCTTCCTTCCTCTGTATCTATTTCTAACCCATCTCTATCCTTTCTCTCTTGTGCTTGCATATTAACTCTAATTTTCACCAATTTCAATAAACTTTCTACAGTCAATATTAGACACAAACCCCTGAATAATAGGCTACTTTTGAAGAGTAGAAATGTTTAACACTTGCCGTTGTTAAATTAGTTCCATTAAAGATCACCATTAATTTGCACATTAAACATGTGAGTAACACCTTTCTAAGCCAAGCTAATGAGCAAACCATTTCTGTTTATTCTTCACAAGATTTAACATTAGCTTTAATTGAAACCTCAGCTGAAATAAACACAAGCTCGCTCACTTATTAACCCTCCTTCATTTCCCAATAAAGTGACATCACACACTCAGTGTTTCTAGACACAAGAAAAGGTTACTTTAGCTCTCTCTCTTTCTCTTTCTCTCTCTCAGACCCCAATTACTCCTCTCTTCTTTTCATTTCTGGAGAAAAAGAAGGTAAAAAAGAGAAAAAAGTAAAGGCTACTTTAAAAGTGATCATGCTTGTCTATTACTTTTCTAAAAAAGCAAAATTATTTTCTGTCTCAGCAGGTTATAGCATTCCTGTTTCAGGTGTGAGTGGTATTAGTCTTACACAGAGGGAGTTACAGAGGTATTCAACAGAATATATGTACTGTGGATGTTCAGAAACAGGAAAAGTACAATGGGTACAATAGGCACTTTCACATGGCAAAGTTGGGTTTGATTCTGGTACCACATATGGTCCCCACACTCCACATGGAATTACCTCTAGGTGCCAAAAAAGGGGGAAATAAGAAAAAGGGAAAAAATTAAAGAGTTCATTCTTTGGAACTCTTTCTCAGTCTTCATCCCTCTTTCATATGCATATCAACAGCATTTTCATTTAATTGGGTCAAATGACTTTGAAGTTGCTGATTTGAAAAGACAGTTTTGTCTTGTTACAAAAGGCACTCTTACAGGTAACCAAACTTTAAATGACCTAGCACCACCACAAGGCATCCATTCCTCTTGTCCCCCCTATTCCCTAGGGCTTGAAACTCAGATATGATAGTAACTAGCAAGAACTGACTGCAGACCTTAAGAGCAGGAAACCTTTGAGTATTTCCTGACACCCTCATGCATCCCCAAGCTCTAATTGTTTTGTTTTACTTGGATACACCCAGAAGTGCTAGCAGTGTGCTTGAGGGTTGCTCCTAGCACTGATAGGGAGACAAAGGGATCAAACCAGAACCTACTCATACAAAGTACTCTGTATGTGCTCTGGCCCTTTGAGTCATCTCTATAGGCTACTATACACTTTCTGATTTCAAAGTGTGCCATCATGCCCTTAAATCATCCCAAGACAATTGGTGGAATAAAGGTCACAGGGACAGACCAGAAACAGATTGAACATAGATCCACCACAGGCATGAATTCACTAGAGACAAAATAATAACTCAGTTTGCAGAACTATAAAGGCAGTCAGACAATTGAGAAGGACCACACCAAAATTTCTGGGAGGAAGTTTAAGCAATAATAACACTTAAAGGAATGTTAGTACCCTTTTCCATTCCAAGGACATGTGTGCTGCTGTCCTTGGTGCTGAGTAGTGAAAGGCTACTTTCCTGTCAGTGAAGCAAAGAAGAAAAAGGTAGGATAAAAAGATATTAAGAAATATCAGGGAGATCAGCAAACATGAAGGTAGTAATAAGAAACATGGATAAATTGCTGGAGAAAATAAAAGCACGTGTTTAAATATTGTTTTCACAAAAATAACCAGGAAAATTTTGTGTGCATTACATAATAAACATGTACCCATAGAAATAAGACAGTGATAGCTGTAGGTCTAAGGTTTAAGCTTTTAGATAAACTATAAACTGAGTGAATGTGTTGACCATCATAAGATTCCTAGGGTTTGGGGCTGTAGTGATACACAGCAAGTAGGGTTTTGGCCTTGCACATAGCCAACCTGGGTTCAGTTCTTGGTAACCCATATGGTCACCTGAGTCTAACAGGAATGATTTATGAGTACAGAGCCAGCACTACTGGTGTAAGGTAAAGTCAATGTAAGATTTACAATTTGTCTTGAGTTCCAAGCACTAGATCATTACCCAATAACTCTTATACTCATGGCTGACTCTCTCTAATACTCTTCGCTGAGTTCGGACCCAATGCTGAGATTAAAATTATATAAATAGCAACCAGTGAAATGATTTAGATTCCTTATCTTGGATAAAAATGCTGAAGGGATCAGAGCTCTAGTATAGTGGATAGGATATTTGACTTAAACGTGGTTGATCCAGGTTTAATCCCCAGCCTTCCACATGGTCCTCCGTGCCTAGCAAGAGTGACCCCCAAGTGAAGATCCAGGAGAAACCCCTGAGTATCATTGGGTATTCCCCCATCAAAAAATCTGAGAGAGACATTAGAAAAATAATGCTTGAATATATATGAATATATGAATGAATATATGAATATATATATATGAATCCTAGGGTCTAAAGAAATACTTTTAATCTGAAGTGGTTCTCTATATTAGAGTTATCAGGGATCACAAGAACTGCAATTAGATACAAAGTGGAAAAACCTAGGCTTTGCTTTTTCTAAGATCTTTCTAAATTAAAGAAGTCTCTATCCTTTAGTAGCAAAAGTACTCCAGCTTGACTAGTCTTGGGTTAGGAGTAAAGATCAGGATGAAAGGAGGCAAATGGGGCATACAAACTTAATTTATAAGTTGGGAGGCTAGGTTATGAAAGGATAAGTAGGGGTTCTCAAGTGTTACTTGTGGGATATCCCCAGCCATTCATGTAGGGGACATCTGTTCAATAGGCCATCCTCTATGTGAGATAGTCTGATCTCCTGGGGGCAGGGAACATATAACCCTGAGCAAAATACAGCTCTGAAAATAAAAGTGCCAATTAATTTTGGGATCTAAGACAAACTTACTCAACCTCTCTGCTTCCATTTCCTCGTGAGAGATGGGAATAGTCACTCAGTATCCGCAAATGAATATAAGAAAAAATACTACCTTTTCCCTCTTCCCTACTCCTCTCAGTAGAATATGAGCATCATAGTAAAGTACCAGGCAAGTATAGTATAATCTGGACATACAGCAAGTGGTCAACAAAAAGAGCTGACTAGGTGAACGAACAAATGTGTGAGTGAACAAAAGAGTGGAGTAAATTCAATCAGCAGCTAAAAATAGCCTCCTCAACTTCCCACCACACACCTGTAAGTCACATTACTCATGCTATTCTATGAGATTTCTCCAAATGTTTTTTTTTAAGTTTGTTCTTCTCAACCTAATCTTAGTACTTAGGCTGTGTTCCAACTACCAAAGGTAGTTTCTTCAATTGTAAAGAAAAGTCTCCTGCTCCCAAAGAAAGCCACTCAGCAAATAGAGCAACACACCTTACTCCCATGACCAAAGACCATGAGCAGTTCTCCCCAACTCATCTCAAGAAACCCCCCTGTTTGAAGCTGGCTGACTCATTTCTTCTTTGTTGGTTCCTCTCTCACATTGTCATTAGGGATCTTATTCCCAGAAAGAAGTGCACAGTTCTGGAGGCATTTTTGAGAATTGCCTAACCACTGAAAAAGTAACCATTTCAGATGGTGTACCACAGTATCTACCTGTAAACAAAACTTTCAGAGATCTTAGCTGTTGGTAGAAGGACAAGAATCAGGAGGAGAGATTTGCCCTGTTGAGCCTTTTACTTGTTGGTTTTCAGTTTTCATTCTGAGCAGGGAGTTCACAAAGTAAAGGAAGAAATGCTAAAAGGCAATAATCCCTAGTGTAGAGGCATGGCAAACTATGAACAAAAGTTGAATACTTTCTTTGGTTGCATTGCTGAAGATCGAATCTGGGGTTTCACTATATCATGTACCCTATCACAGAGCCATGTTCCCAGCCCTTCAGTTGTATTCTTTAGTATACATAGTACATATAAAAATAGTTCCAAACTATTAAATTTCCTAGTCCTATGCTCTCTGAAGATACTTTTCAGAATTCTCAAACATCTGGTATTTTTCCTGTATTCTAAGCATAAAATGTTTCCAGTTCTTTTTTTTGGAGGGGGGAATAAATGAATAAATCTATCCCATAGATGTATGCACATGTACTCAGAATGCACATACATATTAGAACCTAAAATAATGCTAAGTTAAGGAGTAAATAGGTTACTATTTACATTGCACTATTTACACTGCACTATTGAAAAAGTCTCAAGACCCCTAAAGGTTCAACAAAAGTATAAAATAACTTATGCTATATTCACTCAAAGTAGTCATTAAATATATCACAGAAGAATAATGTCAGGAAATGTTATCAACAGGAAAAAGAAATGATAAAATTCTTATTATATGTATATATATATATAGGTACATGTGTGTGAGCTAGAGAGGGAACCGCATACTTTATACCTATATTTGAACAGTAAGAAACATTAGCAGATCAGTTATAATTCCATTTTCTAGGAATAGTCTTTGTCCAATTTCTTAAGTATAAAATATTTGGAGAAAAGAAAATTACCTCCTTTGTATAACATATTTTTATATGTAGGATATTTTTTAAATAATCATGCACTTTACAGGCAACATAAGCCCCCAAAACTGGCTATATATTCTAAGAAAAAGTAAAAGACTATTGTGAATAGATTTTGCTGTTCTGTCCTATTAAAATTTTTAAATAGTAGCCTATTAAGAAACCTCCAATTAAAAAAGTTTTAGAAATTTCTGGGTGTTAGTCTTTCTAGTTTGTAGTCTTCGACAAATATGTCATTTTAAATATATAATATCATTCATAAAATGACAATAGAGAAGAGATAATTAACTGTTCAAAAGAATCAGAAAAGACCAGAGTTTCTGGATATTTTTTAATACCTTAAATTCTAACTATTTATGTAACAAAAAAAAAAGAACTATACTGAGTTGTTGGTTCAACATAGAGCAACTGATATAACTAATTTTCACAACCACTAAAATATTTAATAAACATATTATTTTAATATACTGTGTATATACTTCTACAGTATTATATTATAG
Organism: Crocidura indochinensis; assembly: GCA_004027635.1. Taxonomy (NCBI): domain Eukaryota; kingdom Metazoa; phylum Chordata; class Mammalia; order Eulipotyphla; family Soricidae; genus Crocidura; species Crocidura indochinensis. The sequence continues at coordinate 38,354 of PVKC010002423.1, forward strand.
TTTATTTAATACATATTGTTGTTTAAGTTTGAATATTTTTCTATAAAAATAAACTTCTGCCTTGCTTCAGAATGTTCTATCTCCCATTTCCAGCTCCAGAAAAACGTACTTGACATTATTAGTGTCTAGTTTTGCTATCTAGAAAACATAAATAACACTAGCTACAGAGATTCATTGAGAATTAACTGAGATTACGTTTTTACATTTTTTAGGTAACAAGTGTCTAGCAAGTAAGTGGAATATGCTACGTGGAATATGTTTTCACTTCTTTATATCTCTTTTAAAATAGTGACATTTTTGGTGTATTAATTGTTTACATCCTTAGATAAGTTGACACATATACATATCGAATACAATTTCTAATAAAAAATAAGTAAAATGCATGTAAGGATGGACAATAAACTTCTCAATGTTCTTGGTTAACAGAAAAAAAATAATCTTCCTTTCAGTTCTAGCATCTCAAGACTCTGTTTTGTGAAAGAATAACCACTTCCTGCATTTGCAAAAATGGAAAGAACAGTCAAATTGTTTCTGGTCTGAGGCTCTAGAATTAAAGTTCATCAAAATTCAGATGCAGATATAGAAGTGTGCACTATCCAACTGGGAAGACAAAGAGCAAATAAATAAAAGTTGTGATGCCTCAAGCTAACAACATTCCTGGTGGTGGAAAGAATACTGAACTAGGAATCTAAATATCAGTGTTCTCTTATGGCTTTTTCAATGTCGTTTCTCTTTCTGGAGCTCATTTTAAATACTAATGAATGAACAAGAGAATAATTGAGGCTGCCCCTCCTCCAAGCTATTTAATTCTCTTGTGACACTGCTGTAGAAGAAGCAATCAGCAACAGGTTATAGAAGGGAATATACCAGAGGGACATGTGGACTGTAGGGGAGAAAATCATACTGGAAAAATACCATATCTAATTAATTGTGAAATGCATCATTAGCTTATGTACTGTTAAGAAGCAACAAATGTTGCAATTAAAATACTATATACCATAAACTACAATATGCAACCTGATTTCAGAAATAGCAAAATGGGAAGGGAATGGGAAGGAATATCATAGAGTCAATGAAATACAGGAAGTAGAATTTACTTAGGTATTTAGTTTATTCTAGGCACTAAACTAACCATTTTATATGTATTCTTTCTTGTAACTTTAAAGCACTCGGATGAAATGGAAACATATAAAAGTATTTTATACAGGAGAAAAGCAAGAGGGTGTATGTTTTTCTTAAAGACACTAAATCAGTTAACAGGCTAACATTGAAACCTACAAGTATTATGCTCTAAACTCCATCTTAAAACTTTATCCTTTAAAGAAAATATAGAATATCTGATAGTGAAAATAAACTATCTAACGAAAATAGGATCAGGGGCTGGAGCAATAGGAGCAATACAGGGAGTTTGCCCTGTATGCAGCTAAACTGGGTTGGATCTTAGGCTTTCCATATGGTCCCCTGAGTATGCCAGGTACAATTTCTGAGTGCAGAGCCAGGAGTAATCCCCGAATGTCTCCAAGTGTGTCTAAAAAAATAGGTTGAAACACTAAAATTGTTAGTAAAGGCCTTCTTGGGATGCAATGCTTTAAATTGTAATGGGTTATTAACTAGTACATAATATTAGCACATATTTTACAAAGAAACTTGAGCCTAGAGGAGTTATACTATTTGCCCAAGGTAGCCAGTTAGTGAAAAGGATACTATAATTTTGCCAGGTCATCAATTTTAATCAAACTTGTTATTTCACAGTCTCCAAATCTACCTGTTATCATCATCATTATTTTTACTACTGTCTGGGGGAGATTGGTTGGACCACATCTTGTGATGCTCAGAACTGCTTCTATGTCTGTGCTCAGGGATCACTCATGGTGGTGCTCAAGGGACCAAATATTTCAAGGATCAAATCAGATGCAAGACAAACACCTTAACTCATGTACTATCTCTCCAGTGCTGGCCACACTGCTTTTCAAGATCTAGGTGATTTTTCAGTGATATCCCTTTGATCACATAAATAAGATTTGTGAGCTTCCTGGTTTCAGTTTCTTCAGATCTGAGACAAAAATATTCTCAAAGTTGTATGAAAAGATAGTCAGACTCTACTAGGTTTTCTGATCTGAACCAGGATTATACTTCCCTTAGCTTCAAGAATTTGACAACCTTAATCTCTATGGCATCTTAATCTCATAAAACATATTGAGTTATTTGGAAAGGAGGCTAATAATATTAATTAGACACAGAAGCAATGTATATAAAAAACCAAGTGGCAAATAGTAAGTAACTGAAAGAAATGGTTATGACTCTTAATTTGAAGTTTACATTTTAAATATATTTTCTCACATAGAATATCAATTCTAATACGTATTATTTATTTTCCATTTTTCAATTTGAAGTCTATTCTCTTGTTTGGAGGCAGAATCAAGATAACAATCCTATATCCAAGCTTTCTCCACCCCCTTTTAGTTGACTGGCTTTCCCAAGCAGAAAATCTATACCCTGTTTGCCCAACCATTCCTGTTGGCAAGTTTAAATCCTGCTAACTTTAATCCAGTTACTTGCCACCTTGCCTTTAGGTCTTTGTATAAGATGTTTAAAAACCAGCTTTTTAAAGAAGTTCCTTTCATTTCATAATTCATCCTACTTGTTTTCAAGTGAAAGCCAATGTCAATGTGTTTCCAAGGTTCAGTCAGGCCTCACAATTTCAGTCACTTGAATCTCAAGGTCAAAGCAATTTATATTCAGTCTTACACGGCTTTCCAATCATTATAGGTTGAATGCTAGTTCAGGAAAAACCTCTTTCTTTATAGAGATCTTCGCATTTCTAGTTACATGTGTGTTGGAAGACAATGTGTAATAATTATGTTTAGTCTTCCTGATAAAGGATGAGACCTCAAGTTGGAAACTGGAAAGTGTCAAAAAGGTTGAGTAGGACTTAATAGGCCTACTTTCTATTTTAAGGACATCTAACTGGGGTGGAAAGCACACTAAGTCATAGAAGTCCAGCTGGTGAAATCAGCATGTATAATCAAGGAACTACAGGCCCCTGGTGTCAGCTTACCTCACTAAGCAAAGGCTTTGTAAATCAAGCATCACAAAAGCCCAAATTTCAGCTCTGTCTTTAGAAGCCCTTTACCATTGTTTTATTCTTGGTGCTTTCCAGAGACTTAGTGGTAGATATCTACTACTATGGATTAAAGGTTACAATCTAAAATGAAAGTTCCCAAGTGCCCCTGTATCTTACATTATTCAGTCCTCACAGCTACAAATGTGCCCTTTGAGGTATATATTACTTTATATGCATTTTATATACATACAATAAATATATATATATATATTAAGGATACAAAGATGGTTAGAAAAATGAAATAATTAACAAGGTCAGAGCCAGGAAAGGAAGGAGCTGGGATCTGAACTGAGGTCTAGTCCCTTTAAAAGTCAGTGTACAAAATTTTACTCCATATGGATCAAGTCACTCTGAGTTAAGGTGACTGTGGGTCTCTAATTGCTGAGTGAGAATCTACCTTGGTTTGGTGTCTGATGTTCCTGGAATCTATGCCCTGAATTTCTATGGAGTCACAAGACAGCTATCCTGCCAATTTTCTACCTCAGTTTCTTGCTGAGTACTGAAGTTAGTACTGTGTCATCAATATTATGCTCTGAATACTACTTTTTGTCATGGGTCTTGTTTAGCCTTCCTTGACCATCTCTGGCAGAGATAGCTAAAATATAGGTCTGAGTTCTTGAGCCCCAAATCACTACTGAAGGCTTGAGGTGAATTAATGACACTGGAACATAGGATCTAAGACTGGCCTGACCCCATCTCCCAACACTTTGGTCTCTGGTGACAGAACCATCCCAATGCCATCCCAATTTCCCTCCTTCAACTTGGATAATGATACGGTCCTGAAAGAACCCCGTTTTGGTGACATACCACTGGATTCCGTATACTTCAAGGTTCATTTAATTTCTTGAAGGCCAGCCCTGAAGTTCCTGAGCTCTCAGTCATTCTTTTAATTCATTCAAATGTGTCAATATCAACCTTGCTTAGTGAAAAAAAAACAGTTTCTTTATGTAGGCAACTGACTAAAACAATTCATAAAAGACTGAACCACTTCCCACAAAACTAAAATTGGCTAAATTAAAATTAAAAGCTCCATGAAACTCCATTCCAGTGACTGCTGGTAATTATAAACACAACAGCAAATGTTATTACCAACTTCAAGTGCTAACTTGAGACTAGTCGATAAAGTCAGAACACTCAAATCCTGGAAAGATTAGGGAATTGAGGTAACATGATAAATTGAAACAATGTAAAAGCAACCTAAACAAAATGTCTAATTGTGGGAAGGAATGGAGTTAGCTTTTTCAGTCTGCCACATCTCCTAGAGCCGTGGTCGGCAACCTGTGGCTCGCGAGCCACATGCGGCTCTTTACACTTTTAATTTGGCTCTTCTGGGGCCAGCATGATGGCGCTAAAGGTAAGGTGCCTGCTTTGCCTGAGCTAGCCTAGGATGGACCTAGGTTCGATCCCCCAGCATCCCATATGGTCCCCCAAGCTAGGCGCGAATTCTGAGCTCATAGCGTAACCCCTGAGCATCACCAGGTGTGGCCCAAAAACAAAAACAAAAAAAAAATTTTGACTCTTCTGTGTGCCAGGGGGCTACTCCAGGAGTCAAGACTCTGCTCCTAGCCTCTGTCAATTCGCACCCTGTGTGCAGTCCCAGCAGCTGGCTCCAAGAGTATAAGATGATACCCAATATCAACCCTAAACAAAGGTTTCTTCCAGCGTCATCCTTTCTTAAACCTCTTCCTTAGATATGTAAAAGTCCACTGAATATGTACTGTTGTCTCTCTCTCTCTCTTGACCTGAAGCCTCCTGGTATTAGTAATTGGTTTTAAGAAAGAAAGAGGTGTTCTAGCTTTTTGGGCTTGAGGCAGAGAGTATGAGGTAAAAGGCCATAGACTCCATGATCATCCTTTCCTGGCTTTATTATTTCTTTTCTGCTACCCTGTTTCTTCAGATCAGGTTGGGTGGGGTTTAGAAATACAGTGCCTGTAGTGATCTTAAAACAAGAGATAGCATGGAGGTAAGGTGTTTGCCTTTCATGCAAAAGGTCATCGGTTCGAATCCCGGTGCCCCATATGGTCCCCCGTGCCTGCCAGGAGCAATTTCTGAGCATGGAGCCA
>PVKC010002424.1:8827-43633 GCA_004027635.1 Crocidura indochinensis
TGTTAATTTGTACCTAAAATATGATTGCCAACGATATGTAACCCAACATGTTTAAAAATAAAAATTATATTAAAAAATAAAATAAAAAATAAAAAGGCCATTGATTTTTGTGTGTTCATTTTGTAGCCTTCCACATTGCTGTATGAATCTATTGTTTATAGAAGCTTTTTGGTAGTCTTTAGGGTTTTCTAAGTAGAGTTTTATGTCATTTGCAAAGAGTGAGAGCTTGACTTCTTCCTTTACTATCTGGATTCCCTTGATATCTTTTTCTTGCCAGATTGCTATAGCAAGTACTTCCAGTACTATATTGAAGAGGAATGCTGAGAGCGAACAGCATTGCTTTTTATCAGAATTTAGAGGAAAGGTTTGCAAGTTTTTAATGCTAACTTTCAAGTAGAAAGAAGACAACAATTATATGTCAAAGTAGCATAAAAGTGGCCTGAGGTAAACAATAAAATTAATAACATAGATTGATTAACTAGTCACAAACAGCTTAGTAAAACTCAAACAATGACTTATTGACCTCACTGCAATTTTCAAATTATTTTAATGAATGCTTTTATTAATAATTCCACTACCAGCTAGCTAAAATAAGATGTAAAAATGCTATGCTTATTCAGGCAATTAATATTACTAATAGCCAGATTTTCTATATTTACATGGTATTTGATTATTGATCGCAAGTCTATATTCCCTACTAAGTTAAAAGTGAAAACTCAATAGTCAAAATCAAAAACCTGAAAATATTTATAATGTCAGCTATTTTAAACTGCTCTAGGTTGTACATTTTAGATTATTTGAAGCTATTCTCTGGGAAATAGTCCTTGTGATCAAAAAAAGTTCTTTCTCTGTGTTCTCAAATGAAGGTACTTTAAATAGTTATCTTAGATCAGTACATGGTATGTTTATCCTACAGCTATGAATACTATTTTCTATAGCATCTTTGGCCTTATTTTAAAATGACTAAACAAATGTCAACTTTTTTTTATCTGTTTAAGAGTTTACATATTGGGTTACATGCAATTCATTGAGCTATATTTATAAATATATTTTTAAAATGAATGTAACTTTTTCTTTTACTTTAATTCATAATATAATGCATTTCAAGAAAATAATTATGTATTATTTATATAGTTATATGTAAATGTAGAAGATTGTATATATGTTTATAGAGTGTATGTCACATTAGACATTATATACATATGCAGATGTATATACAGATATGTGTATATATATGTCTTAATATGAGACTTGATATGTAATTTAGGGGGGTTGGGCCACACACAGTGACACTCAGGAATTATTGCTGGTTATGCGCTCATAAATTGCTCCTGGCTTGGAGGAACCATACAGGACACTGGTAGATCTAACAGTGGTTCGACCTAAGTCAATCGTATGCAAGGCAACTGCCCTACCATTGTGCCACTGTTCCGGCCCCTGATGTGCATATATTTGATACTTACTCCTTATTTACTCCTTTTTCTGTGTTCACAGATGACTTTTGGTCAGGCTAATGTGACAATAATGGTGTTAAGACAGAACTTCTGACAACTGCATGTAAAAAAAAAAAAGGTGCTTACAATATTGAGTTTTTCTCCCATTCTCCCTAAAAAGAGATATATGTGATGCACACATACATATATATGGATTATTTTGTTTAAGTTTTTATCAGTATGGGTATTTTACTTTAATAGAGTATGATAAAGAAAAATGAGAAAACATGCTTCTTTTCAAGATAATTTATAATGTCAAGTCAAGCATGAGAGTAATGAGATTAATATTAGAAAGTATAGATTTATTCACTCACTGAATGATAAATCATGACAAGTCATTAGAGTCACTTAATTTTGATTCAGTAAAAAATCAGGCAATGATTAGAGAATGGATGATATTATTTAGAACAGTTCATGTCTAGCTGATGAACTAAAATTAAGGCAGAGTTGTTAGTAATATTCTAAAATTGTTTTACACTAATAGAATTCTGAGAACTTTAAATGGTGTGTAAATCAAATAATTCAATACTCCCTCTTAAAATTTTGATAATATATGCATAAGGATTATTTTAATCTAGTGAACCTTTTGCAAATTATGATTCAGGCTGATAGTTACATGAAGCATATCACTAACACCAAGAATTGAGTAGCAAGGAAATAAAATAATATCGGCTCGGTTTCCAATGAGGTGAACTATAATTGTTTATATGCAATATACTACAGTGATTATATTATATAGTTCACATAATTATTATTTTAGAGTTATATATACTGTAAGATTCAAATTTTACAAAGGGTGTTTGTTTATTTTGTCTCTTAATTATATCCTTAGTTAATCTTTTTGGAATGTTCTACTCTTAGTTCATTCAGTAATCAACAGTAGATACAATGTATTCAACACATATTGTTTTAAAATTTGTTTTATTTTTTAATAAATTAAAACAATTTGTACACTTTTAAATAATTCCTTGTCAAATGAGATAACTATCACATGTAGAAAATTATTGACAATTTTTTAAAAAATTGATATTTTGTTATGATTGCCTTTAAAGTAATATCCTCGATGTGAGATTTGTGTATAGTGCTAATTACTACCATAACTTTTACTACATTAGTTTAAGCATAATTTTAAGATTTATCTGAGAGTATAAAAAAGAAAAAAATCTTTGGGGGATATTTTTTGAATCACATCTAGCGGAACTCAGGGGTTACTCCTAGTAGACACAGGGTTATATATATGGGATGCTGGAATTCCAAACACTGTCCTGGATCAGCTGTGTGAAAAAAAAAAAATGCCCTACTGCTGTGCAAACTCTCCAGCACCAATAAGCATATCTTTATTATTTCCAGACTTAATTACCTTCAGTTAAAGTTATGTATTATATAGCATATTTTAAGAAATGATCAATACTAGGGTCTAATAGAGCAAAATAACTGTTTACTTCAAATTTCAAGATCAAAGACAAACAACGCCATCCATAGTTCTCTGTATTCCATATTATGATAACCCCCTCTTATTTGTTTCCAAATCTTCTCAGCTGTGACTCCTGAAAGCACAATCAAAAATATGGCTATTTAATAGAAATGACAGCTAACAACAATAGCATACTAAACTTTCTGCCATTGTATTAGTGACCTCATTGAAATACAACAATTTTCACAAATGTTCTTGCTACTGTTCTTTTTTTTCTTCTTTCTATTTTATTTTATTTTGTCCATTTTCTTTTTTTCTTTGTATTTTTTCAATAACTTTGCTTTCACTTATATGGAAACAAATGTGTAATGATCAACTATGTCAACTATGTGATGTAATTTTCTTTAAGTAAATAAAATATTTTTAAAAGAAAAAATATATGGCTTGAGAAATACTGGGTGTGGTAGGGGAAAAAAGAGATCAATATTATACTGACCACTAATTACTAAAAACTCACAGTGAATTAGTAGTTTCAAAACAATTAAAAAATAATCACAAGACTTCATAAACTGAAGTTAGCCTGGAATAATTTTAAAATGTAAAACAATTTTATGCAGAAATTTATCCATCTGCATTTTACTATTTGTAAAGTAAAAAATTCAAGATAAAATATTTAACAATAGAGATATAAAGTTTCTTTGTAGCTTTACTAGCCTTGAGCTAGATGACAGGGGCCAAGATTGTGTTTTCTTTTTACCTTCATGTTGCAGACTCTTAGGAGAAACCACTATTATATTCCATGGTAATCCTTTATTTCTAAATAATGCTCTTCTTCCAGTGGCTATCAAAATTACTATTAGTGTCCTGAATAGGCATGAAATCTAAGTCCCCAGAAGATACTACAGTATATCAAAATTTCTGAATAAATGTCTCATTTTAATACTTTAGCTTCTTAGACCAGAGTCTGACAGATAACACTCTATGATGAATAATACAGAATTATGGAGAGAGTCAATCTATCTTGTGTCAGAGTTTATTAAAGCTTCATTAATCAAATTTTGTAATAGTAGGATGACAACATATACATCATTGAAACAATGAAGAGATACCAGGAATTAACAAGTCCAAGCTATGCCCATTTAATTTTAGACAAAGTTGCAACATGCATTTAAAACAAGGAGAATATCCTCTTTCAACAAATGATGCAAAAGTAATTGGACATTCTTTACATGTAAAAAATGAAGCAAGCTTGCATTTTTATAAAAATAATCACTAAAATTTGACTCTGAGTGATAGCACAGCCATTTGGGAGAAGGCCTTGCAAGTAATTAAATGGAATTCAATCCTGGGCACCTCATATGATTCTCCAAATCTTCCAGGTATGATACATAAAAAAAATGCTAGAAGCAAGTCCTGAACAACACTCTGTGTGTGCCAGTTTACAAAACAAAGCCATAAAAAATTAATAGTTTTTGTGCCTGGAGAGATAGCACAGTGGTGTTTGCCTTGCAAGCAGCTGGCCTAGGACGAAAGGTGGTTGGTTCGAATCCCGGTGTCCCATATGGTCCCCCGTGCCTGCCAGGAGCTATTTCTGAGCAGACATCCAGAAGTAACCCCTGGGCACTGCTGGGTGTGGCCCAAAACCACACACAAAAAATTAATAGTAATTTGATGTATGTAAAATGATGGTTATGAAATGAAAATACATCATAAAATAATGAAAATATGCTTGAAAGTTCTCTTATGTAAATCATATTTCCTTATGTAATAGATATGATAGGAAAGCATTTTAGACATTAAAGCATGACTGATAAAAGTGATTTTTGATTAAAAAGACTACAAAAATAAAGTTTTAGTTCAGAAAATAATCTTTTAAGATAATTAAAATTAAGACTACAGAATTGAGAAACATATCTAACATCCAAACATCTGATAAAGGACTAGTATTTAAAAGTATTAAAAATTTTGGGGCCCAGGAGATAGCATGGAGGTAAGGCGTTTTGCCTTTCATGCAAAAGGTCATCGGTTCAAATCCCGGTGCCCCATATGGTCCCCCGTGCCTGCCAGGAGCGATTTCTGAGCATGGAGCCAGGAGTAACCCCTGAGAACTGCCGGGTGTGACCCAAAAACCAAAAAAAAAAAAATTAAAACAATGAGTAAAACAAATTAAGAAAAGCAGAAAATAAGAAAATATACTTAATTGAGTGAAATGTATGACTGATAAATATGTACTTGTAAGAGGGCAATATCCTAATCTAATAGAAAAATTTAAAGAAAAAATAAAAGAATTTACAATAAGGAATCTTAGCAAATGTCAGAGTGGGTAAAATTAAGAGAAAAACCATGACAATTTTAAGTAATAAGAATGTGAGTGTGTGAGTGTTGGGGCCCACGCAGTGGCACAAGTGGTAAGGCATCTGCCTTGCACACTAGCCTAGGATGAACTGATATTTGACCTCCAGCTTCTCATATGGTCCCCCAATCCAGGAGTGATTTCTAAGCGCATAGCCAGGAGTAATCCCTGAGTGTTACCAAGTATGGCCCCAAAACAGAAACAAAAACAATAACAAAAAAGAATGTGAGTTATGGTGCATCACGTATTGTTTGATGCCAGGGATGAAAATATGTAAAGTGGCTTAACACTTCAGGAAATTCATTTAAAATTTCAAGTACTATATTTTCCGGCATAAAAATAACTTTTTAACCCATAAAAAACTTCTTAAAATTCGGGGGTTATTTTATACAGTGGTATATGGCATGCTGATTCTTACTCCAACTTCAGGGACAAGTAATTTTCCCCCTCTTACCACTGCATCCATCTGTTCAGCTTTTATGGGACACAGAGGAGGCGCTCTTTCTCCTTCTAACTGTCCTGTTAATCACTACTCCTCTGGGAGGAGCCCCCTCTACCTTCTATCAATGTAGATCATTGTTTTATTTTTACATGTTTGATGATAAATAGCCTTGTTTTTATAAGTGACAATTTTATAGCTAAGTACATGCATGACATAAGCATTTGAATTAAAACTTCCATATTGAAATCAAAATTTTCATTTTTTAAATTTCCATTTGGTGTGCCTTAAAAGAGAGTTAGTCTTTTATGGCGAATATAGCCCAAAACCTATATTTTAACAGGAAATATGGGGGATACTCTTATACACTCAGTCATCTTATAGACTGAAAAATACAGTACTTATTTCAACAAATGCTTTACAGTTATTTTATTCATGATAGTAAAAATGAAAATTAAAAATAAGATAGGTAATAAATCAAACATTCTATCAACTTTTAAATAAGCTATAGAGTATGCATTCTTTGGTATGTGGAATAATTTTTCAGATATAAAAAGTAAAGAATGGAAATATAAATGCAACCAATTGTTTGACTTTATTACTAATTGTGCTAAGTAAAACCAAAAGCTACTCACTCCTTAGAAGTTGAAATTTATGTAATGTCATTTATAAAAAATAGTCATAGAATTGAAAATGGTATAAAAAATACAACTTAAGGTTAGTAATAAGCAAGTAATAAAGGTTTTATTCTTGATTTTGTTTTGTTTTGTTTTGTTTCATTTGGGGGTGGGTCAACCCGGAAGCTCTCAGGGGTTACTCCCAGCTCTACACTCAGAAATCGCTCCTGGCAGACTCAGTTGACCATATGGCATGCCGGGATTCGGGATTCGAACCACCATCCTTCTGCATGCAAGGCAAACGTTTTACCTCCATACTATCTCTCCGGCCTCAGTAATAACCTTTTAATGGGGAGTAGTGGAAATGTTTTCATAGAGGGTGATATTGATGTCAATACAATAAATAATCTGTGATCAAATTGTTCTATATAACTGTAGTAGCATTAAACCCTGAGTATGAAAAAATACCAGTTAGCAAGAATTTAGTTTTAGCTTAAATTTGGTGAAAGACACATAAGACCATTCTGTATTGTTGATAAAATTTATACTGTAGCCCTCTTACAATTATAATAAATTCAAAATATGAATAAAAATTAAAACATTGGTTAATTAATTTTATATCTATAAAATTTGTATTAATTATGCATTGCCTAAATTATTCTACAAAATTTAAATATGAAATAATTCTAAAAAAATTATTTCTGCTCCAACATATGTTTAAAAACATGTATTGTTTTTCAGTTATGCCTGGTTAATGCAATGATACGAAATATTTATAGTTCTCTCCAAAAATGTTCCACTCATTTTCAAATCTCATGCATTTATTATTTATGATTTTATAAGTAGTCTTTGAAAAATCAGTTTGGTCACTTCTTCAAAGAATGTAACTTAAAAAAAATAGAAACAAGTTCAGAGATAGCAAACTGGGTAGTATAAAGACTCAAAAGGCCATAATCCCACCCCAGGTAAATGGAATTGGTTTGGAGTTGCAGCAAGAAATAATCCAAACTAGGCTGAGGGGGTGAAACAAGTGTGATTGGGTAGTTTTCTGCCTCATCATAGGTGAGAGAGAGACAGAGTTAGAGAGAGAGAGAAAGAAAGAGAGAGAGAAGAGAAAGAAAGAGAGAGAGAAGAGAGAGAGAGAAAGAGAGAGAGAGAGAGAAACTGTTGCCTGACAGAACTTCAGTATTAATTGAGTACAGAGTTGTAAATAAACATACAAAGAAACCAGGAATGATCTTCATTTTGGGAGGAACTAAATTGTAAAATGTGAACCAATAACAGAAGCATGTCCTGTACATGAGCTTTCCAAATTCTATCTCTGGTATCCTGTAATGATTCTGAAAACACCATCAGAGTGGTTCCTGAGTTCAGAAACAGAAGTAAACCTTGAGCATTGTTAGGTGTGACCTAACCTACTCTAAATTTATTAGACTAAATATAAAATGTAAACAATTTTTTTAAATTTGAAATTTAGATCAAGATTATGCCTGACAGAAACTGACACATATGATGAATTTTAGTATATATTTGATAATATCAGTGAGAATTAAAGATTCTCAATTCAGAAAGTAATATATATTTGAAATTATTTTACAATTTGGGCTGGCTATGATATAAGTCTAATCAACTTTAGTGGCCTAGCCAAATGTTTTCCACAGCTAATTGCTTCGTATTGGATGTCAGTCTGGGATAGGTTCAAATCATCTTGAGAACTGTAAAATATACACCTTGTTCATGTACTTTAATTGACTAGATATCATATAAACTACTGGCTTAGCAAAACAAAAGCACATACTGTAAGAAACAAAGCAAGAATTTCCTACATGACATCACAATGAGAACATCACAACTTAAAAAATCTTTCCTTGTTGGTGAGAAAGTGTTTTAGGTACAATGTCTATTCTAATATGTTGACAAGGAGAACCAAAAGATTATTCTATCATTTCTGTATTTCACTAAAGTTACATGGGTATTTTTCCTTCTCTATTTTTACATGACCACTAAAGTTATAATACCTTTATGAAAGATGAATGCACAAATAAGCTATTAGTTTAGGATAAAACAATTTAATTTATAGTTGTTCAAACACAAATAAAAAGTCAGAAAACAAAGACAGCAGAACTAAGGAGAAACTTAAATGAGAGATATGCCAGTTCATTCAATTGCTCATACATTAAATATACACTTGCTACAAAATATGATGCTATCTAATTTATATATCTTGCTTTTGCATTATATAAAACCTTTGGGTGTCATAAAGATTGATAGTTTTATTATCTCTTCATTTCAGTTACTTGCTTTAAATTTGGATCTGGATATTAAATGCATGTTTTTCTTTCAGAGTATGCATGTTTTAAATAGTAATAAAGTAGAATTAAAAGGTTGCTTCCTAAAACCAATAACACTACTTAGAAAAGAGAGTGTTGGGTGTGGATGAAGAGTATAGAGTAGGGGAATGTTTTTAACTCAAGTCCAGATGAAGATGTACTTGATATTCATTGTAAATTTTATCACTAAGGGAGAAAATTAGCAAGATGTCATGCTTAAACATTAACTGTGCTATACTAAGCAAGAAAGTTGAGGCATTAGTTTCATCTTTGTAGCATTATAAGTTTTCTTTCCAGTATGACTAGGTAGAGATTTGGAGGTACCCAAGCACAACTGGGATGACACAAGATGACCCAAACTGTACTAGATCTTTGAATTGTACAGTATTTAGATAAAATATTTTATCAAACAAAATATTAAAACCTGTATTTGAATTATGTAACATACAATGGTTTCATAATAGTTTTACTGATACAGAAGCTACAATTTATTCAATATGTGGTAGGGTCAAATTTATTTTATTAGAAATACTATAATTGAAAGTGAGCTTCTCTATATAACAACTATAACTTTTCTGCAAATTAATTTTAACATAAATTTCTTTCTGTTCATGGCTTACAATTTTATATGTAGTTTCTTTTAGGATAAAAAATAGAAAACTTAAGTAATAATATTGGGTTATTATACTTGTGAAGATTACAAATTATTCTTATGAAAATAATGGATTTTATTAAATAAAATTTTATATAAAATGAAATTATTTATATCTGATTATATTCTACAAGTTATTTGTATATTACCTAAAATTTCTCTAAGTTTTGAAAATTCTAATATTTCAAAATTTCCCACAATTATAAAAAAAATCACAAAATAGTGACTTTAGCACCCACTATTTTGTTAGGAATTTAAATTTGTGTTTTCCTTAAAAAATTGTAATTTTATACATGTTATAAAATTTTTATATAATTATGTTAATATAATATAACTTGTGATCATATAAATAAACCAGTATTTATGATCTTTATTTAATAAATAAAAAGATGGGGCCATATTGATAATATAGCAAATAAGTCATTTTTATAATAGACCTGCTTTCATCCTCAGTACCACATATGGGTCTCAATGCTCTTCCCTTTGTGATTCCTGCGCATGTCTAAAGATTTATAAAGATTATATTCTAAGAGCTTCTAGCTAGACTACAATAAAAAATCTGTATATTTTTATAAGCAAATAAGTTGCAATTAACTTGTCTAAATATTAATAGAAAGCATAAACATTAATTGATTTATTTGCTGTATGGGAAATGTATCATTCATTAATTGCATATTTATCTTTCTTAACAATCTAGACTGAGGCCTACATAAATACACAAATATTAGCAGTCAGTGTGTAAAACATTATCTATGCATTTATCCTAAAACAGATGATTCTGGAAAGATAACATATAATGTCCAGAGCTTAAAAGTGTATATCCTTTCCAACCAAAGTATTTTCACACATTAGAATCTCAATATTTTCATTAGGAACGCAGCAGTTAATAATCATTATAATGAGTTACCTTGATGAGTATAAAGAAGAAGTAAACAAATCAGCAGCCTAAACAAATGAGTAGAGTTTTGCTGTTCTTTAATAGACTAATTTACACAAATAGACTGTTAACATCTTAAATTGGTTGCCAAGCCAAAAGCATAGGCTAAAATTAATCTTTCTTGAATGTCTTCCTCTTTAACAATAGTTTGTTCTCTCAAACAAACAAACAAAACCCCTGGGATATGGCAATGAGAAGATATGGAGCCAGTGGTTGTTCCCATGACAATATGCTCCAAGAGTGGAGAAACCCTAAAACCCTTAGGCCATGGAAATTTCCTTACTTCCCCAATAATTACTATGCCTATACAAAAAAGAAAATGGGGTAACACCAAACCCTACCACTCCAGTATTCCTTTTTCTGGTTTTGTTTTGTTTTATTTTTTTTCCATTTTTGATATTATTTTCCTTCTCTCTTTTTTACACTTTTTTTTTCACTCTTGTGGATATTATTCGGTGATTTTTAAATTTATTTTCTTTTACTAGTTGATACCAAATTTTTTCTTCTCCTTTCCTTAACCTTTTTATCTCAAACAGAATAGCATAACTTGAATCATTCAGCCTCATAAATTGAGAGGAGAAAAGGATGTTACCAGTACCAGTCATATGAACATGTAGTGTAAATAAGAAATGACCAGACTGGAACACCAAACAGAATAGATACCCAACCTACAACAAGCTGTAAAGTGGAGACCAGTTACACTAGTATTCTGGGGGAGGGGGGTAAAGGAGGGAGATATGGGAGACATGCTGGGAACAGGAGTGGAGGGAGGACAACACTGGTGGTGGGAATGCCCTTCATTCATTGTCACTATGTAAAAAAAATTTTCTCACCTTTCCTTCTCACTGGAAGCAATAATGTTATGTTCATCTGCCTTAGGTTCCCTGTTGTTATTGTCCACTGTCCTTTCCACTACTCCAACATCCAAGATAATTATGCACTTTTAAAGTATTCAGAAAAGTCTACATGCCTGCTAATGATCTAGAGAAACAAATGATCTTCAGATATAATTTAAGTTATTCAAGCATAGATAAAATATCACACATGAGACTGTAATTTTTCTTCCCACCTGCTTATTCCTTTGAATGGAATAAAGAAAATCACCAAGCAAATCATTTCAACAAATATTCTTATGCTCTTGGAATAAAATGATGGTTTACATCAAAAGATGGTTTAAATAATAAAAGATTCATTTAATTTTTAGATATAAATTATCTTATATTCATTAATTTGTTGACCAAGAAAATTCTTGATGACTAAGTGTATGTTTTATCTATATTCTGTTTGTATAAAGTCAAGCATGAATTGACCCACACAAATAAAATTTTTATTAGAAGCATTTAATTTTAAATATTGTTTTTTCATGCTATTTTAAGCTATTCTTGAAATTCCCATTGGAAGATTTTGGTGATGTATTCATTTATAAAGTATTTCAAAATATCTTTAAAATCATCTACCTGGAAGATCCATGGTAAACAAAAAAGATTTGGAAGTGTATTTAGAAAACTGTTTTTCATTCATTCCAGTATCTATTATTTACATACTTATTATGTTTATCTATGCAAGGTGCTGAGATACTACAATGAATAAAACAGTAAAATTTTTCTGTTCATACTGAGCTTGCAATCTACTAAGGTGGGTAGAAATAGCTAACACTCCTTGAAAATAGAGGAAAAAATAAATAAGGGGAAAAGAAAAGAAACTATGTGGACTAAATATTATCATACTGTGAAGGCCAGTTAAATGAAAATGTGAAAAATGAGTGGGAATTTTCTCTGCAGAAAATGTAGATAACTATATTTTTGTTAAGGCAATGCAAATGCATTTGAGAGTTAAGAGAGAAAAAGTCAAAGTCCAACAGATAGGTAGAAATCAGATCAGTCTGAGAAATTACATAAAATTCAAAGAGGAAAATAAATAAGTGCAAAACAGTAACTTGCCACCATCATTAAAAAACACAAATAATTAAAACATCACAAATTCATTTCTATAGTTTCTATAGGTCAGAAGTCTGAAAATAACTCTGATAAGACAATTTGATTTGGAAACTTTGGGGAAAAATTCATCATCTTGCCTTTCCAATTTCTAGAAACAGTCTTTCTCATTGTTTTATGGCTCTTTCCTGATATCACTTCAGCCTTATAATTTATCCAAACCTTTTATTTCCACTTGCACATCTTTCTAGCTGCAGCAAACTTTTTCATTGTCATTTTTAAGGAACCATGTAATTTCCACCAGAAAACCAAGTTATTCTCACCATATCAAGACCTTTTAGAGTTATCTCTATAAATAATATTTTACCATTATTGTTAATATACCTATTATTTGAGAATCAAGGAAATGAACACTATTTTTGAAGATACATAGTTGTATTTTAGTTATCAATAGATTTTTATAAATGATAACATATTTTATATATGAAAATCAAATAATGCTACATCAACAATACAGCAGAATTGTTATGAGAAATTAGGCCTTACAGAAACACGTGGTGGGGTGGGGAAAGTTACACATAGAGACATTACTAAAGCTCATTGGATTCAGAAAATAGTTTCAGGCTTAGGAAGAACAAACAGAACTATGTAACTTGAGTTTGTTGAAATAGAGATTTTCTGAAATAGAAAATATATCATAAAAGTGTTGGGGACTGTTTGGAATAATTAAAAAGCCCTCTCACTAATCAAATGGAGTCTCTGAAAGTCTGAGCCAAAGTGCCTAAGTGACAAGCTGCATGCAAGTAGATGTGGCTTTTTGCCCTTGGACCTAAAGAAATAGGAACTAACCCCATATCTTAGAGCTGGGAGTTAACCATTGGGCTCCAAGATGTCCTTGTAAAGATAGGGGTCAAAAGGCCCAAGCAGAGATTAGATCTTGTATTTTGTTGCTCAAAGATAATGTTGATCTCTTGACTAATGATAACCTTGTTGACCTTGTAAAAACAAGATGTTCCCATGGAAAGTTACAGCTAATCCAATTACGCTTCGCCCTCTACTCTCTTTGTCTAGCATTTTCTATATAAGGTCCACCTTTCCCTTCAATAAATGGACTCTTTATCAGAACCCTTCCTTTAGAGTCCCTTTATTTCCCAGTCCCTCTTCTATTTTAGGCCGGATTCCTCTTTGAGAACTGAGAATTACTGACGTGGTCCCCAGCTTTACCCGCTGGTCCGGGTCCCTGGTGGGCCACAGAAAAGGAATCAAGAATTTGTATAAAGCACCTTACAGATATTGCAAGAATGTTGGTTTTCATTTCAAATAATAAGTGAAGTCATTAGGAAGACCTAGCCTTAGAAAGAGTGAAAAGATTAACCTGAAAACAGCAGTCTTACATACAGAGACTAGTGTTTGAAATCACAAATTTATGATACGATAAAAAAAATGTTAGCAATTAGGAAAGGAATATAACGCCAGGAAAATGAAGGAACCAAAAACCGAAAGAGCAGCCAGAGCACTAGAACTAGAAGTCAAAGGAAGTCAGAAACAAAACAAAGTTGGTCATGAAAATTCAAAGGGGTTATTGCTTCTAGTACTGTTGATGATTCATGTAAAATAATATAACTATTTCCATTATAATAATTTGAGATATTAACAGAAAGGTCACCATGATTATATTTTCCTTACCCCTGAACAAATTGTTTTCCTCAAAGCCTCCTCAAAATAAATGGACAAAATCCCTGTACTTATTTAGCAGTGGTATAAGATACATTACCTCTTTTCTCCCAATTTATCACCCTCACTTTCATTTCTATAGACTTTTATCCAGTTCTTTCTTAATAATCAATGGTCCCCTGGGAAATGTGTAAAGAATGGGGTTAGAGCAAGAAGGAAATTTTTCAGCAGAGAAATCATCAGTTAGTGGAAATAGTTGCAAAAACTGAGAAAAAAGATGAATTGACTCCTATTTTCACCTCGAAAATATCTCTTGGGTCTAGAGTTTCTTATCACTTCCAGATGAAGCACCAAGATTTTATGAGCCCATTTATCCATATGTTCAAGTATGAAGACATATTTTCCTGCATACTTGTTTGCCAGACTGAAAACAAGAGCTTCAAACTTCAACAAACAAAATTTAATATGAGCTTGTCAAGGAGACAGCAGGCAGTGTAGTGGGACTTGGGAGCATACAAGGATGGGTGCAAGAGGAAAATCTAGGAACATTGTGGAAAGAAGTTGACACTGATAAGGGGATTGATGATGATATATTTTATATCTATGAATAACTATTAATCATAATGCTTTAATAAACTATGATTTTAAGAAACATTTTTATTGCACAGAAGTAAATTTTTTGGGGGGAGTCACACCTGGCAGTGCTCAGGGGTTACTCCTGGCTCCATGCTCAGAAATTGCTCCTGGCAGGCACGGGGGACCATATGGGGCACCGGAATTCAAACCGATGACCTTTTGCATGAAAGGCAAACGCCTTACCTCCATGCTATTTTCAGGGCCCCAGAAGTAGATTTTAATTTAAGTAAAAGGAATTATATCTGTAAAAACAGAAGTATTTGTAAGAAACAAAGTTATCGTTAAACCTATAGGAGTTGAATGAAGCAAATTTTCATATTCTATAAAAAATATCCTTAAGAACCACTAATCCTAGCCACATATACTTCTTTGGATATATACATATATACATATATATATATGTATATATATATATATATATATACATGTTAGCTTTCATACACTCTGTATGCTATATATATGCATATATATAAATATATACACAGATGTAGTAGAGAAAATATTATAATAAGTAAAAGTACTTTCAGTATGGTTATTCTAATATCAATATTTCAATTTTTATATATAGTAGTGGCTCTTAATAAAATTTTCAACCTGCACATGTTTGGAATGGTGTATCTTGTGGAAATTCAACAAAATATGAATTATATTATTATTATTACTATTTTTTGATTTTTTTGGTCACACCCGGCAGTGCTCAGGGGTTACTCCTGGCTCTACCTCAGAAATTGCTCCTGGCAGTCTCAGGAGACCATATGGGATGCCTGGATTCAAACCACAATCTTTCTGCATGCAAGGCAAACATACTACCTATTTTTAATAAGTCAATTAAAAATGGTTATAAAGTTTTGTTTTTAAATTATATGTTACTGATACATATGCTAATATCTTTGGGGTCTGAGAAATATAACAGCAGTTAGGATTTTCCTACTTGCATGTGACATACCTGGGTTTGATCCCTGGCATTCCATATGGTCTCCTGAACCTGCTAGAAATAATTTTTGAGTGTAGAGCCAGGAATAACCCCTGAATACCCCCAGGTGTGTCCCTCCACAAGATATCCTTATCTAATAATTGAGTAAGTCTTTATTACTTTAATTCTTTATTATTTTCATAAATTTTATAGGTTATTATCAGCTTGAAACAATTATGGAACTTACACTAATGGTATTTTAATTATTTTGTAAACAATAATGAAAGCAATAAAACAAACATTCCCTTGGAGTTGTAGAATTAGAAAAATAAAAATAATTGATCATATATTTTTCCAGTCCCATATATGATTGGGCTGGATTTATTCCTGGCACTAAGTATCCTCTTGGGCATTGCAAAAGCAGCCCTATAAGGCTTGGAGTGATTACTGAGTATACTCAAGTGTAGTCGAAAAAAATCCCAATTGCAGAAAAAACACCATTAAATATATATGCATAATATATATAATTCACATATTTACATACCTTGAAACATACATTATTAATATCATATTAGATGAAAATGGCCCAATAATATAAAAATAAATGTGATCTCATATAGTATTAATACTCAAATAATATTAATTTGTGTTCATATAGTATTAATACTCACAAAGTATTAACATACTCTCTTGAAAGCCAACATTAGATTCTTTCCAAGTGTTGCTCTCTTCTATGGTTCTAGTTATAAACTGAGGCTCAAATTTTAATTTTTACTACTTTAATATAAACTTTTTATTTTATGTTTTAGAGAATAGTTTGCTATTTCCTCTAAAGTCTTAATGTTAAAGTCCAGTCTCATTTCATGTCTTTTATTTTAGGACATCTATGATGGAGGATAAAATCTATTGTGCATTGCTATTTATCATGTTTTCCTGAAAAATAAATACATATAAATTACATGGCTTTCTTATAAAAACTACAATAAGCAAATTAATTTTTGAAATACCACCATTATATAAATTAAAACATTTTCTTACTTTAAATATTAAAATAAGTATATAAACAAATAAAATCATTAATAGAAAGTAAGAAAAAATATGATTTTCTTTTGTTTTAGATTAATAAAGAATTAAGATATTCAGTAAAATATGTGTGAATTATATGTTGTAGATATTTTTACTGAATTTTACCTGATGTTTATATTAATATATTTCCCAAAATAATAGTACAGAAAGAGCAACTATATGAACAAATAATAATTATTAATGTTAGAGGGAATCCATTTTGTCATTATATTTTTACTAGGGTTGGGTCACACCTGGCAGGGCTGAGGGGTTACTCTTGGCTCTGTGATGAGAAATCATTCCTGGCAGGCCCAGAGGACCATATGGGATGCAGGGAATCAAACTTGGGTCCAGCCTCGATCAGCTGCAAGCAAGGCAAACACCCTACCGCTCTGCTATCACTCCAACCCTTTGTCATTATATTTTTTAATTGAAGAGTTTGAAGAGAAAATGTAAGTCTATTTATTGTTTAAATGTAAGTTTTCATGCTTATGTATATCTTTATAGATAAAGATACACATTTTATCTTTATAGATACCTTGAGCTAAACCAAAGATCATTATATGTAGAAAATAATATTTAAAAATATGAAGAGTATATAATAAACATGTATGCAAATACACATACATTTCTGCATATGCATATACAAATCATATGCATTATTTAATGTAGAACAACGAAAATTTCTTAGAATAACAAAATTATAAAACAAATACTTCTATATTTAATATGTCTATATTTTTATGAATATATGTTAAACTTACACTTGTCATTGTTAAGCTTTAGTTTTGACTTCTAAAAAATATAGCATGAACCCTGTATTCATCTTATATTTGCTGATTTCACAAGGACACATTTTAGTCTTTTGAAATTCATCAGTAGAATTTCCATGAAGTTACATCAATAGTGCAGTGAAGCATTGAATTAATTTAGAATGAACTAATCATAAAATCAAAAGATGATAAAATTGGTGTCATAGTATGGTATGATCATGCTTTTATTTAAAACAAATTGTAGTATCTAGAGTCAATAAAATTGCCTGATTTCTAAAATAAAGCTATCATTTCATATATTTTTATTTATTCCAGTGATTTAAATATAGTGAAAATGAAAATTAATATTTCAATTTCATAAACTAAAATTTAACACTTAGAAAATAAATAAGATGATAACAATAAAAGTAATAAGGCAAAGAATTTTTTCTTATTTTATTTTTTAAAGAATTTTTTCTATAAGATATGGTTTTATGATGATACTATAATGTCACTTCAATAAAATAAACACATAAAATGGGAAAATGTTATTTTAATCTGTAAATAATTTATACACTAGACAAATATTACAAATACATGATTAAATCCAGCCAACATATAATTTTAGAAAGTTATCAAACTATAGAAAAAATATGGTCTAAACATACCTCTTGAAATGAAAAATATGCATTTTTATTTTTTTTTCCTATGGAACACCGCAAATTTGCATGTCATCCTTGAGCAGGGGCCATGCTAATCTTCTCTGTATCATTCCAATTTTTGTATAAGTGCTGCCGAAGCAAGCACAAATTCGTATTTTTAAACAAAAGCCATGATTTATAACCAAAAATACAACATACCTTAAAATATTGAATAGATCAAAAAGGAAACAAGTAAAACAAGAATGATATTTCTTGTTTTTAAAAAAATATTTAATAAAAATAAAGTGAGAATTTAAAAATGCAAGTCCTATTCTGAAGAAAAATATTTTGAAACAATTAGTTACAAATTACTTGAAGTATATAAAGAAAATCTGCAGAGATCCATAAATATAGAAACTTAATTTAAAGATACCAGTTATAAGGTTTACATAAAGTAGAGTGGGTAGGGCAATTGGCTTGCACCTGACAGACCCAAGTTGGATTTCTGTAGCTCATCTAGTCCCTACATATTTCATGGAGTAAATATTGAGTGTAGATCCAGGTGTAACTTCTATTAATTACTAGAGGGTGTGACCCCAAAAAGCAAAAATAAATAAATAAATCTATGCAAACAACACCAAAATAAGGTGTATTAAAATGTATGTGAATTACATGCCTATGTTTAATTTAAAATCTAACTTGTTTACTACACGGTAAAATAACAAACATAAAGTTTTAATTTTTTCTTATATTTATTTCATGTAAAGTTGAGATAAAGGCCTAATTTCCTAATAAATTCAATGCTAACACCTAATAAACATAATGTAAAATAAGCAATTATTTTGCAAAAGCATAAAGATAACCTCTTTTTTTTAATTGAAACATTTGTGATTTACTAAGTTCTTCATAGTTCTGTTTCTGACATATAGTGAATCAGGGTCAATCCACCACCAATGCCAATCTTCCTCTACCATATTCCCAGAGTGTATCCCATACTTTCATTTTGATTAGAAAATATTTAATAATGTGACATAGATAATATTTAATGATGATGTGTTGTGTGTGTTTTGTATGTTTTACTTCAAAACTAATGCTTACACATTGGAAAACTCACTTTGAATATTTACCAGGAAATTAAATAAATAATAAGTCAGTTTTCACTGGCCATTTCTGGATAGAAATGAAATATAATTCTATTTTCAAAGAAGAAAATATTTAATAAAATGGACTCTTTGTTTGTTTGTTTTATTTGGGGTGGCACACCCAGTGACACTCAGGGGTTACTCCTGGCTATGCGCTCAGAAATCACTCCTGGTTTGTGAAGCATATGAGAAGCCAGGAGATTGAACCGTGGTATTTCCTAGGCTAGAGCTAGCAAGGCAGACACCTTACCGCTCTGGCCGCTCTTTTTGTTTTTAATTACACCTGGAATTGTTTGGACTTTACTTCTGGCCATGTACTGAAATATCATTTTGCAGTGCTCAGGGAAGAGCATGAAATGCTAAGAATTGAACTCAGGTCAGCTAATTTGAAGACAATTGCCCTGTTCTAGGACTCTGATCCCACAAATATATCTGAAAAGAATAGTACTTTGGGAGCCGGGCGGTGGCGCTGGAGGTAAGGTGCCTGCTGCCTTGCCTGCGCTAGCCTAGGACGGACCACGGTTCGATCCCCTGGTTCCCATATGGTCCCCGGTGCCTGCCAGGAGCGACTTCTGAGCACATAGCCAGGAGTAACCCCTGAGCGTCACTGGGTGTGGCCCCCCCAAAACAAAAAAAAACAAAACAAAACAAAACAAAAAACCCAAAAGAATAGTACTTAAAAAAAGTACACTTTAATAAATAGATAACAACAATCGAATGAGTAAAGTACTCTCAAAGACAGAATATTCAACTAACTCGGGGACTCTTTCAGGTAAATCTTTAAGTTCTTCTATAACCTAAAATGGAAAAAAATACAAATTCTTTATAAATTCAACTATCAAGTCAGTGAAATACAATTTAAAGATTGTTTTGAGGGAAGTATTATATCGCAAGATAAATGCAGTTAAAATAAAAATGAATAATTAAAATAGTTTTTCCCTGTTTAGTTTTTGTCTTGTGAGTATGAAAAGCAATGTGAATGTGATATCATAATTCAACATTGTATCATTTTTGGTGTAAACTACTTGTCTTCGTTCATCCGAGCATGCTTTATAACTTGTATTCTTTGCCAGTTGGCTTTGGCTAAGGCATAGTAATTGAAGAGTCTAGAAGATGATTAGAAATATATTAGATAGGGCCCGGGAGATAGCATGGAGGTAAGGCGTTTGCTTTCATGCTAAAGGTCATTGGTTCGAATCCAGGTGCCCCATATGGTCCCCTGTGCCTGCCAGGAGCAATTTCTGAGCATGGAGCCAGGAGTAACACCTGAGCACTGCCAGGTGTCTCAAAAAAAAAAAAAGCAGAAATATATTAGATAAAAAGAATATGTACTAGATAGATATGTAGTATCTCATTAATCTAGTTGAGCACCATAAAGCTAGTACTTATAGCTTTAGGGCATTTTCTTTCATTTTTCTTTTTCTTTTTTTTTTTTTTTTTTGTGGTTTTTGGGTCACACCCAGCAGTGCTCAGGGGTTACTCCTGGCTCCATGCTCAGAAATTGCTCCTGGCAGGCACGGGGGACCATATGGGGCACCGGGATTTGAATCGATGACCTTTTGCATTTTCATTGAATGTGACTGACTGGAGTTTGATCTCCAGATACCTAGTAAGGGCTCTAAAAGTGATCACTGAGCAGAGAATCAAGAGTAATCCCCTGGGGCCGGAGATGTAGCTGGTCGGTAGGGCTTTTGTTTTTCACACGGTTGACCTAAGACGGACTGCAGTTAGATCTCCCAGCTTCCATATGGTTCCAGAAGTCAGGAGTGATTTCTGAGTGCACAGCCAGGAGTAACCACTGAGCATCACTGGGTGTGGCCCCAACCCCCAGTAATAATAAAATAAAAATAAATTAATAAATAAATAAAGTGTAAGCCCTGAGCACAGAATGAGTAATCATTTTATAGTCAGAAAAATAAAAATTATTTATTTATTTTATTTTGGTTTTGGGGCAACGTCCAGTGATGCTCAGAGGTTTTTCTTTTTTAATAAATTTAATATGCTTTTTTTCATTTATCTAGTGTGCATCAAACTTTGTGACATGTGCTTCACTTTTCACTAATATGTCCAAAATGTATTTGAATGTGCAGAATGACCTTTCAAAGATATGGGAAATATTTTAATTCTGTTATTAACACTTTGTTCCTTTTTTCTATTATCTTTCTTTTAAATGCACTCATAATTCCAATTTGGCATTTTAGTCTTTGCCTATTTTAATTGGATTCTGTATTTTCAGCCAATGCTAATTATTTCTCTATAAGAAATATGTCACTTAAGATTTTCTTGTAAAAGCTAAATAATAGTTTTATATGATGGATATTTTAAAGTTAGAATACAATCTATGTTGTGAATTCATGAGGTATATTATAAACTAGATGAAGTAAAAAGATAAACACATCATAAAATCGACATCTATTGTCCTTTATATATGGTATACTTGTATGTAAATATATCCCTATGCATAACTATGCTATAATAATTCAGTTTTATTATATTACTGCATTTATGTCATCAGCATAATCTGAAGTTTTTCTAAGTTAATGCATTTCATTGCTTTATGCAGCTTTATATATACATATACATATGTATACATTTTTATTTATAAAAACAGATTCCACACACTAATTTATCTGAAAGATGCACTGTTCCACATTATGCTTTGATGATGACATTATTGCTTTGTATCTCTTTAGGGGATTATCGAGTCAAAAATATAAAATTGATTAACATTAAACAGCTCTCTGAGGAGGCATGCTATGTGAAATTCAATGTTTACAAACATTTATAGCCCTATCCATCTAAAAGTTGTCCTTTCAATGATAGTAAATCATGGTATTTTGCATTGAAATACACTACTTACTTTTCAAGCCATGCAGCAGTATATATACATGTATATGATTATGTATATATAAATATATATTGAATATTAACTGACACTTTGCATAATGCTATCTTATAAATTACAAAATAAACAATAAAAAGAGATGATTTTGAATGCAACCTTTAGCAATTTTTATGCTACATTTTCTTGGATGTCTTAAATGTCTACAAAGAAAGTGATCTTTGTTACCATTACTCTAAATAAGAAACTAAAAATAATTTTAATTGATTTTTTAAAAAAATGTATCACATAATTTTAATAATTGATTATAATACATTTGTTTCAGGATGACAGAAAGCAGAGTTATAAGAAATAGAAAAAAACAGAAATCGCTCTTGGCAGGCTTGGTGATCATAGGGGATGCCGGGATTCGAACCATCGTTCTTCTGCATGCAAGACAAATGCCTTACCTCCATGCTATCTCTCCAGCCCCAGCAAGTATATTTTGAAAGTTATTGTATCTCCAATAAAGTCATTAGTATAGTAACAGAGGGTTTTGTAAGTTTCTTTTTTTTAAGCTAGGAGACACAAAAATACACTAAAAAAGAAGTGTGTGTATGTATGTGTGTGTGTGTGTGTGTGTGTGTGTATGGCATTTGTTGATGTTTGCATAGGCACAGCAAAATATGGGAGAAATGGAAAGGAAAAACCTTTGACTTATAAACAGAGAGACCTTACCCATGAAGTATTCTGACATAAGACCAACTCCAGGCTCCAGATATACTATGCTGTCCAATGCCAAAGTATTTCTCTGTAGTCCCAATAGAAGCTCTTCATAATCCGGGTTGTTATGTCAGGTTTCTGTAGTTATAGATCCTGATATTTATGCAAATTGTATGTCAAAGTCCAGATATTTTTAGCGTCTTCTGGATTCATCTCACATTTAGGTAGCAATGCAGAAAATCCTGTTCTACAAAGTCTGTTACTGTTATCAAGTTGTCAGGGTATCATAAAGACCCTCTTTGGAGTAAGTCAGTGTCATGGTGTAGTAGGGTCTTCCATGGTAGAATTTTTTTTTTATTCCTGGTGATGGTTTAGAAAAACGTGGTTGCAAAGAAAGACTTTACCATAAGCTCCATTCCTTAAGCTGCACAGTCACCAAGATCTCTAGATACAGAGGTTTGATTTTACATTCCAAGACGAAGCAGAAGTCTTCCATTCACCACGAAAGCACCGAGGGGAGAGTAAATGAACATGCAAGGAGGCTATAGTTAATCCCATGACAGTATACTTCAGAGGGTGGAGAAACCCTGTATCTCCTAGGCCAAGGGAATTCAAGGAAGTCTACCTGAGATGTTGGACCCCAGCATTCTTGAATAAACCCCTTGCT
Organism: Crocidura indochinensis; assembly: GCA_004027635.1. Taxonomy (NCBI): domain Eukaryota; kingdom Metazoa; phylum Chordata; class Mammalia; order Eulipotyphla; family Soricidae; genus Crocidura; species Crocidura indochinensis. The sequence continues at coordinate 32,031 of PVKC010002424.1, forward strand.
TTTGCATTGCTGCACTGTCTCCTGGTGGTGGTCTTTTTAATGGAAGATTCTGAGTTCGAATCTTACAATTGGAATCATGGGTTGACATTGAATTCAAGTTTCAACAATCCATCAATCTTTATGAAGAAATGCTTTTGCCTCATGCATTCCAAAAATCTTTTAAATGATAAGATTTGAGCTGGAAACTGCTATTAAATGTTCAAGAGTATTAATACAGAATATTATTAGTAGAAATAAGAAAGGTCATTAACAAATATAAGATCATTTATTTAATCTATCATATAAACTAAACATTTTTTAAAAGTACATAGAATAAAAAAAGGATAGCTGTTTCTAAAACTCTCATCTTTGAATGACCAGGTAATTTTCCAAACCACAAATGTGAATTTGAGAACATTTTAGATATAGAAAGTTGTGCTGTTTTACTTTGATGCTGCAGGAGTACATGGCTATAGATTATTTAAAACACTTTACAGCTAACAGCATCAATGATTTTCGTACATTATCTTATGCAGTAAAACCTGTGCACTCTACAGGTTTGTATTCACAACTCAATTTTAGCCTCCCTTCAGGCAAAGAGTAGACTCCATTTATAATTCTCCTCAGTCCAGATGCTTTCTCTATATCCTGAGACAAAAATTGTTTAAAACCTGAAAACATAAACAAACAAAATCAATTATTTGGTAAAGCAACATAAATGCATTCTCATAACTCAAAGCCCACTTCCCAACCTCCATTGTATCACTTAGGCATTATTTCTATTTCAGTATAGAAAAGACAAAACCTGACTAGAATGTGAGATTTAACACATGCCCTCTGGTAAATCCATTACTTTCAAAGTATTTGCATTGAACACAGGAGGGAGAGCTCAAAGTGGCCCTGAAGGATTTTAGACAGTTGCCCTCTACATTGAAATAGTTTTAACCAGCAATTTTCTATTGTACCTGCTAGAGAGAATATATATAGATTTCAACATCTCTTTATTTATCATTCAAACACCTCTCATCTGAAACAGAAGAGTTACGTTAAAATGGTTTTCAGGAGGTATCAAATATCCTTGAGAGTTACTATAAGAATGAATAAAATTAACTGTTAAATGCTTTTAACATTTTTTTCCTGGAAGATGAATAGATAATAAACATTCATATTTGTACTAGTTTTTCTGGGCTGTCAGAACAAAGTACCATAGATGTGGTGGCTTAAAAAATAGAAATGTGTCCGCTATATTTCTTGAAAGAAGAAAATTAAGGCTAGGCTTTGAACAAATTCCTTTCTCTAAGTGTATCATCTCCTGGATTTAAAAAAAATGTCCTTTGCTGTTGTGCATAAATCATTTTATTTCTCACACACTCTAAGGTTCTGTGTTTTTACTTATTGTTTCACTATCACAATGCAAAATTATCACCTATACTTAAAAACACATAATTATTAAGGTTACATGAATGACAATATTGTTAATAGATAATAAATTATGATAGTGAAGACTGATACAAAGCAACATTTGCCTTTATCATTTATAAATTCACAGTTGGGGTCTGTGAGGTGGAGCTAGAGGTCAGGTGTCTGCCTTGCAAGCGCTAGCCAAAGAAGGACCTCAGTTAGATCCCCCACTGTCCCATATGGTCCCCCCCAAGCCTGGGGCAATTTCTGAGATTTTAGCCAGGAGTAACCACTGAGCATCAAACGGGTGTAACCCGAAAAACCAAAAAAAAAAAATTCACAGTTTAACTAGTGTGTTACAACTTTCCATTTCTTCTTTTAAAAATGTGGCTTGTAGTATTTGGCATGAAAACAATAAAAGGTCATAAAATTGAAGCTAAACATAAAATCACTCGTTGTGAGGGGCACCAGGAAGCCAAACACTGTCATATCATCTTTAGCAAAAAAAAGCAAAAGGCTTTTATTTCAGTAAAGAAATAATAAATGAAAGAAAAATGCTCAGATATGCCTCCTGCATGTAGTTTCCTGTCAGAAAAGAGTAGAACATGTGAGAAGTTGGAAACCTCTAACTTATCTATTTCTGGAAAACAGTAGGTGGATTCTCAATAAACAGAATGGGACCTGGAGTTCATCAGGTTATCCCGTGCCTTAGGCTAATTATTTCTATAAACTCTCATCTTTGTAACAAGGCTTAAATTGAGTTGTGGACTAAGAAGGCTAAAGGGTGTGTTTACTCCTTTGCATTCTATGCAAATTCAACTTCAGCATATTTTCAGCATCTGCTAAAAAAATATTCCTGCAAACTGTGTGAGCCTTACAATCTTTTGTTTACCTAAATGTTTGAATGCCAGCTTGTTTTGTGTTTCTAGAGTCCTGTTCCTTTGTGGGAGTCAATTTTGTACTGAAATTTTATATGTTTAAAAATCTTCAACTCATGGGTCCAGAGAGATAAAATACATAGCTAAGTGCATTGTCTTATACACCACTGAGCTACATTGATCCCAGTACTGCATATGGTACCCCTGATTAGTCAGGTGAATCTTGCTCACAGGAGCTCTGAACAAATAGCTGGGTATAGGCAACTATTAACCCATGGTTAAACTTAACTCTGCATTAACTCCCATGCCTCCACTTCCAATCATATCACACCATCAACCTATTCAAAGGATAGATTGTATTGTAGGATGGGGCTAGGATTCCCTTTCCAGTGATGGGTGCTGATGACTCTGGCAAAGAGATTTTTTTCAAAGTGAAGGTCAGAGACACAAATACAAGAGGAAAAGAACTGATGATGCCAACTCCTTCCATCTCCATTACTGTGTTTTGTTGTCATTTGTGTTTATATTCACATTTTAACTTTCTTCTACTTTAGCGGTGCCTTGGAAATTAGCTAATCTGGTGAGAACCACTGTCCTAGGGAGTACAAATTGTTCATGTATTTTGCGAGTGCATGAGCCTCCTGCAAATTACTCATGGGTTACTCCTGGCTTGGTACTCAGAAATATCACCTACCAGGCTCAGAGGGCCATTTAGGATCTGGGGATCAAAACCAGATTGGCCCATGTAAGGCAAATGCCTTACCCACTCTGTTATCACTCCAGCCCTTTCGTGCTTTTTAAATAGAGGAATTTCTCTGCGTTTGAAAAATTAATAGAAATAAACCAAAAAGATAACTCAAAGATTGAGTACATTGCTTGAAGAAGATTAAGATCACTGGCATGACATGAACTCCTTAGCACCTCAGGAAGTGACCTTCAGAAATGCTGAATGTATCCCAAAACCCAAAAACCCAAGGGCCAGAGAGATAGTACAGGATTTTAGATGCTTGCCTGGCACAGGTTGGCTATGGGTTTGAATTCAACAGTCCATATGTTCCCTGGGCATAGAGAGTAATGACCTGAGATCAGACAAAACCAAGAAGACAAGATCCAGCTTGAGCTGGGAGTGGCCCAAAGCACAATATACAAATAAACACAAAAAGACACAATAAGAAAAATAGTTAACAAAAATAAAGGAAAGTAAATTGTGAATTTATTTAACTTTTTTAAAATTATATATAGTGGGGCTGGAGATTTAGTACAATGGGAAGGGCATCAGCCTTTCTTACAGCTCATCTGAGTTCAGTGCTGGGAAACTCATATAGTCCTCCAAGCTATGCTTTGAATGATTCTTAATCACAGAATCAGTAATCCTGGACTCCAAGATGTGGACCAAAACTTAAAAAGATAAAATATATAACAATTATAAAAATAGATAGGTTGACAACTTCCCTAGAGATAATTTCTAATATATTTCTCTTGTCCCTGTGTTTGTCAAACAGTTCACTGAGATAGAATTATAGACATATGAAAAGTTATATAGAAATAGGCTGATTGCAAAGAAGCAGATATTTATTTTTAGAAGAAACCCATGATTAAAAGACTGTCTTATATTTTGTCCAGGCTTTTATAATGCATATAACCATGACTTAGTCCTGGAAGTCAGCCTAATATAAAAGTAAGACAGACAGGTATTGGCTGCTAGCAATAATTCTATATTGCCTTCTTACTTTTCTTTGACCCTCAATCTTGCCTTGTCAATATATATATATATATATATATATATATATTCATTCTTCTCAACATTTCATTCTTGTTTTATGGGAATATAACCTGCTGTGGCATTTGGGAGGAGCAAACACAGTTTTTTTCCTCCCAACTTGTAGTTATCTGACAGATATTTATTTGGTTTGGATCTCTTAGATCTCTTTGACATTTTATAACCACTTAGCCTCAAAATTAAGAAATTTGCTGCCCAATACCCTTTGCCCTTCTAATTTTTTAATTACTATGCTCATTTTTATTCTTTAAATATTCAGAACCATCTATTATAGAAAGCATATTGGTCTAGATATTTGCCCGGATAGTTTAAAGAACATCTAATTATATTTTTAGTTCAAAATCTATGAAGTAACTTTTTTTAATCAGAGGTGGTAACATTTTTTTTGTAGAAAATTGTCCTTTTGAAGTATAATGCCTTAAGTAATTAATGCTTTATCTTTTTTGCTACAATTTATTTTTCACCTCTTTGGATTTTCTGCTGATTATTTCTCTTGATGAAGATAAATTTTTTTGTACTGGTAACATTAAAATAATAGTAATTAGCACTGATATTGACCAGTGTGAATGAATTGTAAGACAGCAGCAAACAGTTATCTAAAGACACCCTGTTGTGAGAGATGTTAATCATCTTTTTCCCACCCAGGTAATATTTGTAGACTTACAGAAGAGATAACAAACAATTTAAGTACTGTAGTGAAGATACTATCCATATGGTCTGAAAGTATTTTAATGATTTAATAATCGTATTTGCTGTACTTGAACTTACCTGTTTAATATTTTTATTTATCATCAATACTAATTGAGTTAAAATTTTCCTTTGGACATATGTCATAATTATATAGAGTAATACCAATATATATATATACATATATATATAACACCAATGAACAAAATACTATAAAATTGAAACATTTATGGAATGTAAGGTACATCATAAGAAAACTATATTTTAAAGAATGAGAGTAATAAAGTGGTTACATTTTAAATGAGATTGAAATTGGGATTGGTTCCTCTACAGCTCAACAGAAACTGTGAGAAACAAAGAAAAACTGGCAGGTTAGGGGGCAGACCATTGGCCTTGAAGCAACCATTTAGTCTGTAAATTCACAAGTAGATTGTATAGAGAAAGAGAAGAGGAAGCAGATGTTTAGGAAGAATGGGTTGAAGACCAAGAGCCAAGTGCATAATTAAATCTCTTCCAGGCCAATACCCTGGGTCACATTTCATTTTATTGACAATCTAAAATTGCAAGGATTATTTATACTTTGGGTCTTGGAAGTTTGAGCTTGAAACTTTGGCTCTGTATTAGGTTATAAATTATGTCAGGTAAACTATTTCTATTTTTAATTATTTGTTGAATACGAATGTTAAATACATTTAATGTTTAGTGTTAAATACAATAAACTGTTTCTAGATGAAGAAGCATGAGGAACAATAAAAAATGGCTTTATTTTCTTTGTCTCAAACACTTCTTGTAAATTTTGAGTATATGACTGTACCTTTAAAATGTAAAGGATAGAATTAATTGTACTCTTTAAAAACTAGAGGTCCTGGCAGTGAATCATGCCTAAAGAGCTCTAAGGTATCTTCCAAACCCTCAAATGATTAACTTGTAAAAGGATGACATTTAACTATGCAGCTCTCAAGAGTCCCCCGTGTAAAATGAAGCATAGTGTTCTTTGTTGATCTTATGTGGTACCCAGTGGAGATTAGTGAGAAATTATTATCTTTCTTGACTTAAAGAGCTATCTCTTATGTTAATGGTAAAGTAAAAGTAACATACTTCGTATGGAATAAAAAAAAAAGTTAACCTTTTTTTTAACCCTCAAGGAATTATAGTCAGTCATAAACTGAATAAAAAGGATGAGATCATTAGACCATTTCAAGATGAGAGAAGCATGAAAACTTGAATATGTCAAGATTTTTGAAAAGTTAACATTAAATTACACGTACTTTAAAATAATCTTTTAAGAAGTCAATTTAAGCTTAGGCAAGTAATACATGCAAGCTTCAAAGATTTCTACTTTTTTCATGATGAATAAGAAATTTTTAAAAATAAGTTTTAGATTATATGCCATTTGATATTAATACCGGAATATATAAATGTATTGTTTAATTATTAATTATTATATTATTAAGTATTAGAATATATTGCAAGGGGATGGCAATTTTTAACTGAAAACCATATTGGAACTGGCTTAAATATCCTCATTAGACAAAAACAAGTGTCCTTAGCACAAGACAAAAAAAAAAAGTAGTTTATCTTCTGTTTGTTCTACACCAAAACCTAACCCTTATTTTGTTTTTGATATTAGAAAAGATGGAATGTGCCTTGGGGAAAACAGCCTTGGAGATTTTATTGTTCAATTTGGAATCTTTTGGTAACACTGTACCATTTATTCCCTGTTATGTCCCTATAAAAAAAATCTCTCCTCAACCCTACAGAAAACATTTTTGTTTGAAGAAATGAGTCCACCAAACTGCTGACTTAAAAGTTTTTTTCAGAATCTGGTCATCATGTCTCACAGGATTGGTTCCTGAGCATCAGTGGAATTGAAATTTCAATCTCTATAGAGTCTTATCTGCAATCTTTAATCTAGCAAAGTTTAGTGTAGTGCACTAGATTAAATAGTCTGCCACTTTTAAAACAATAACAAGTTAAAAAATAGTCTGTTTCCTATGTTGTTTCCTTTCTCACATTGTCTTAACACAGAATCATAAGAATCACTATCATCAGCATCATTGTCACTATCATTGTAATCATTGGGTTATGACCAATGTAATGTATATTGAATTTTCTATATCAAGTTCTATTATAAATGCTTTTGTGTACTGTTATCTGGTGAAATGCATGCAACACATTATAAGGGAAGAACTAATTTCCATAGTTTTAAAGATAAATTAAATCAAGATAATTGTGTACATCAAGCACATATTAAAGTTAGATTTGAGGATTTATCTCCATATAATTTCCTGTGTTCTGGCTCATTCATATTTTTAAAATTATTTATAGCCAGTCTGCTTATTATTTTTAATTTTTATTGTTATATGATGGATATTCATGGAATCTAGACCTTTAACTTTAGCTTCCAAGTTCTCTAACTTTTTGACATGAAGCAAGTTTATCTATAAATGAATTGAAAAAAAACTAATATTTTATATCTTACTTCTGCTTCAGAATGTATGGCTTGTTTCTACAAAAACATTTGTTAAGATGTAGTTCTACCATCCAATTGACTTCTTATATCGCATGAGCTTAAATAATGTCATACGCAAAATAATTAGTCTGAGATAAAAACTAACTAAAATATTTGAAGAAAGGAAAGTTTTCAGTCCGTTCTGCTTTCAATCACTAAACTTTAAAGTCAATCCCTGGAAGAGACCTCCTGAGCACAAATTGGGAATTTTGGAGAGGGGGGAAGAGAAAGAGAGAGATGGGGGGAGAGAGAAAGAGGGAGAGAGAGAGAGACAGAGAGAGAGAGAGAGAGAGAGAATGATTCAATATTAGGGTCCAAGTTTATTTTTTTTTAAGCTAGTCATTTTGTAAATAAAAGGAGGTTAAGGGGCAGCTGGAACCAGCAAAAAAGTAAAAATAAAATAAAAAAGGAGGTTAAATTAATATACTTTTATTCTATAGTCAAAATTTAATTATATTTCCTAATTAAAAATGGTGCTAGTATAATTGATTGTGTTTCAATAAGACAGTTATCTGTGGTCAAACTAACTAAACCATAAATTTAACAAACAATAATTTTAAAACTTAAAAAAATATCTCACATGCTAAATTCTAGCATCCTAAAATTCCTTTGTGAATTTTATCAAGTTAAAGGCCTTATTACCTTCATTGGAGTATAAACAAAATTCTAGTATTCTCTCTCTCTATGTCTATATAATTTATATACATATATATTGTTTATATATTAAATCTTAGAAGTATTTTGTGTCCCTATAATAAATATAAATGACAGAAAGAATTTTTTTTTTTGGTGTTTGGGCCATACCCAGTGATGCTCAGGTATTACTCCTGGCTATGTACTCAGAAATCGCTCCTGGTTTGGGGGACCTTATGGGATGCAGGGATTGAATCTAGGTCCGTCCTAGGTCAGCCATATGCAAACCTCCCACTGCTCCAGCTCCAGCACAAAGAATTTAGTCATTTCTGTGATATTTATTAATTCCACTCATTTTCCCATGGCTGTATGATCTAACATGTGTTTCATATTTAATTTTTATCTATAATAAGTGAATTTTCTAAGTAATATAGTAATTTTCTAAATGATGAAACAAATTGCAATTATTTATGACCTGTGTTGTATTTTCAATTTTTAATGTCTTTATTAGTGTATGTGCATCTTAAGCAAAGGAACCTATTGTCATGCTCAAATATCTCCAAGACTAAGATAACTGACCAAAAACTCACTGCATTTTCCTTTATTATGATTTTCATCATTTATAGTTCATTCTCTGTTTTCACACCTTCCTTACTGATGAAAATATTTGCATTATAGAGATTTATAAAATTATAAATAATTGCTTATATTGTGCTTCTAAAAGTAGTAAAAAATAGAGAAATAGAGTACAAATCTCTAGTCATGTATAGTTCCTCCTGGCTTTCATCATTGTGTACACTCAGTGTTATAAGTATTCTCTTTGCCTCAGTTAAAGATAGTTTGCATTTTCACCTTCACAATAATGTACATTAAAAAACTGTCTTAGCATTAAACCCTAAGCTTTTTGAAGAATCAGTTGCTTATAAAAATAAAATCCTATGAAATCCTAGGATGAATAAAATACATTCATCCATGATGCCCTAGTAATGTCATTAGTGATTTGAACTTTCCCATTTAAAATAAATGAATATAAGGAAGTGATCATTTGTAATTATTAAACTTGCTGTCCAGTTGAATAAAGCGTGAATGGTTATGTATGCAATTTAAAAGTAAATTATAATTCATTTCAGATTTTATGACAAGAACGTTTGGAATTAACAAATAAAATAAACTCTGTTATTAATATTTATTTTTTTAATTTTGATTTGTGGGCCACATGTGACAGTTCAGTTTCTTCTAATCCTGTACTCTGAGATCACTCCTGAAACTATATGTGGTTCTGCAGGCTGTATATGGCTTTACTATAAGCAGGGCAAGATCATTATTCCTAAACTCTTTTTCCAGCCCCAATCTGGTTATTATAATCAAATAAACTCTGCTTACTTTGATTTTATAGTTAATCTGTCATTGTAGAAAATTTTAAATGTTACAAGATTAAAAATAATGAAAGGAGTGAAAATATTATTTATTGCATATTTTAAAGAACCTCAGTGTATAGGACCACATAAAAAATCTTCAGTTTTTGGCTAGAACAATGATAGGTATTTCTCTTATACAGGACAGACCTGTTTTGCATCTCCAGCACCTTATATGTTCTACTGAGTTTTCCAGATGTAATTTCTGAATTAAGAACCAGGAGTAACCTCTGATTAACATTAAATGTGGTGGAAAAAAATTTAAAAATAAATCTGCTTTTTTTTGGCCAGTGCAAACCTACATCGTATAGCACTTGCCTTTCAAATATCTAACCTAGGTTTGATACCCTAGAACCTATATGGTCTCCTTAATTCTCCAGAAGGAAACTCTGTGCTCAAAGTCAGGAGCAAGCCCTGAGCATCACAAGGTTAGTGGCCCAAATCACAAATAAATAAAAATAAAAACTTGAGAGACCAGAGCAATGGCACAGTGGTAAGGATTTGCCTTGCATGCAGCTGACAAAGGAGGACCACGGTTTTATCTCCCAATTTCCCATATGGACCCCCAAGCCAGGAGTGATTTCTGAGCATATAGTCAGGAGTAACCCCTGAACACCACCAGGTATGGTCAAAAAAAATAAAAAATACATAAATAAATAAAATAAAAACTTGATATTAGAAAACATTTTAAAACTAATTTGCTATTGATACTTTTCAGAGAAAGACAAACATATTGTCTATAGGCATAAAAAGTTCTCAGCATCTCTTCTCATTAAGAAAATGAAAATCACGATAAAATGTGAGAATGGGGGCCGGGCGGTGGCGCTGGAGGTAAGGTGCCTGCCTTGCCTGCGTTAGCCTAGCCTAGGACTGACCATGGTTCGATCCCCTGGTTCCCATCTGGTCCCCCAAGCCAGGAGCAACTTCTGAGCGCATAGCCAGGAGTAACCCCTGAGCATCACCGGGTGTGGCCCAAAAACAAACAAAAAAAATGTGAGAATGGCACATGTCTAAAATAGGAAAATATGTTCTGGTGGAGATGTAGTAAAATAAAAAATAGCTCATAACTCATCCATTGGAGGGAATGTTGTCTGGTCAACTCATGTACAAAACCATATGGAGAATGCTTACTAAATTTATAATTGAGCTACCATATAATCCAGAAATTCCAGTTTTGGATATCTAATACCATGATTTTAAATATTCTTTCAAAATGATGTATGTCTTTCAATATGCATTGCTATAAAGTGTTATAGCTACGACATGGAGTCAACTGAGGTATCCAATGACAGATAAATGGGTTATGACAATGTGGAACATAGTATAATAATTCTATGAAAGTAATGAAGAAATCATGCAATTTTTTGTAATTGGTTGGACTAAATGATATTTTGAATGAAGTAAGCCAGAAGAAGAAAGACCAACCCACAGGTTAATCTTTCTTATCTGTGTTATATAACATAGTAGTAGTAGAAAGTAAGGTATCAAAGGGGAGAATGTCTAGATTACCCTTGATACCAGAGTGTAGGGAGAAAAAAATAAATATAATTTAAAAAAATCAAGGTGGGAGGCAGATCATGAGAAATTGAAATAAAGAGGAAACAATGCTCTAGACTTCAGTTATATTGGTAATTTGGTAAAGTGATATAGTTACCAAAGCAAACTCAACAGCAATGAAAATTTGAACGTGTTTGCCAAGGTTACAAGCAAGAAGTGGGGGAATATTGGGATGTAGGGAAAATGGGGTATTGGAGCACTGGTGATAGGAGTTGACACTGATGGTGGTGGATTAATGTTAAAATAGTATATGGCTAAAACTCAACTATTAATTTTGTAAACCACATTCTCTAAGTAGAAGTTAAAAGGTTATTTTGCGGGGGCCGGAGAGATAGCACAGCGGTGTTTGCCTTGCAAGCACCTGATTCAGGACCTAAGGTGGTTGGTTCGAATCCCGGTGTCCCATATGGTCCCTCATGCCTGCCAAGAGCTATTCCTTTTTGGGGGGGTGGTTTCTTGGTCACACCCGTTTGATGCTCAGGGGTTGCTCCTGGCTAAGCATTCAGAAATTGCCCCTGGCGTGGGGGGACTATATGGGACGCCAGGGATCGGATCAAACCGAAGTCCTTCCTTGGCTAGCAAGGCAGACACCTTTTTTTTTTTTTGGTTTTTGGGTCACACCCGGCAGTGCTCAGGGGTTACTCCTGGCTCCATGCTCAGAAATTGCTCCTGGCAGGCACGGGGGACCATATGGGGCACCGGGATTCGAACCGATGACCTTTTGCATGAAAGGCAAACGCCTTACCTCCATGCTATCTCCC
>PVKC010002425.1:0-43501 GCA_004027635.1 Crocidura indochinensis
AGTAGTAGTGGTGGTGGTGGTGGTGGTGGTAGTAGTAGTGGTAGTAGTGGTAGTAGTAGTAGTAGTGGTAGCAGTCGCTGCCATCGTTGTTGTGGTCATCTCACAGAGGTAGGCAAGGTGGAGAGCCAGAGGGAAACTGAGGACCCTAATGGCTTGAATGCGCAGTACTGAAAATCATAAACAACTCTGCAACTAATCTAATGGTGATTAAATTAATGCCTTTTTTTAAAAGCTAAGTTTTACAGCAGACTTATCACAAGCAACAGACATTCCAGGCCAAACAGTAGTGGGATATAGTTAAACACAATGAAATGAATACCTCACCAAGAATACTTCATGCAGGGGCCAGAGAGATAGCACAGTGGTAGGGCATTTGCCTTGTACACGGTCGACCCAGGACAGACCTGAGTTCGAGTACTGGCATCCATATGGTCCCCAGAGCTTGCCAGGAGCAATTTCTGAACAGAGAGCCAGGAGTAACCCCTGAGAGCCACCTGGTGTGGCCCCAAGCACCCCTAAAACCCCCCCAAAAAGAATACTTCATGCAGCTAGACTCATTCAGTTTTGAAGAATCAATAACCAATAACAGCTTTACAAATAAATAACAGCTCAAAATCTTTAGATTCAAAATCAACTTTAAAATAAAAACTGATGGGGTGAAGTTAAAGCAAGACAAACCTTACAAACACATCAAACTTCTACAAAAAGATGGCATAGAATTCTACAACAATCATCTCTCAATGTCAATGGACCAAAAAAGACCAAATATACACCAACTAAACACAATAAAACACCAAATAAACATAGAATGACCAAATAGATCAGAAAACTGAATCTATCATATTGCTGCCTGCAGGAAACACATTTGAACAGTCATAGCAAACAGACTCAAAGGAAGACAATCAATCCTTCAAGAAAACAACTTCCTGAAAATGACTGGGATTCCATACAAATATTGATGATAGAACTTCAGGCTTAAAAAATGTTTTAAGAGACAGAAAGGGTCATTTCTTAATAATCAAGGAATATGTACATCAGGAAATCATATTCTGAAACACCTATCATGCAATGATGGGGCCAGCAAAATACTTAAAACAACTGCTAATGGACTTGAAGAAAGAAATCAATAATAACACAACAGTAGTTGAAGATTTCTACACCATTCTGTCGCCTCTTGCCAAATCATGGATGTATCATGTATGATAAGATACTATATAAGAAAATTCTAAAGACTCAACAATAAAGCTTTTGAAACAATGTCTGTATAGTAAAGTGGCAGGCTACAAAATTAATATGCAAAAATCCCTGGCTATATACAAATATACAATATACTATATACAAATAATGAAAAGAGAAAAAAAAGATATTTAAAAATACCATTCACAATTTTGCACCAGAAAATCGAGTACCTTGGAATCAACTTAACTAATGAGGTGAAAAGACCTATACAAAGAAAACTACAAAACACTGCTTCAAGAAATAAAAGAGGACACAAGGAAATGAAAACACATCCCACCTGCTCATGGATTGGAAGAATTAACATCATTTAAATAACAATACTCCCCGCAAAAGCACTGCACAAATTTAATACAATTCCTATAAGGATACCCATGACAAAGTTCAAAGAAACTTATCAAATACTTATGAAATTCATATGGTACAAGAAACCCCTACAAATCTTCACAAATAGCTAACACTATTCTTGGGTGTTTTTTTGGAGCGGTGTTTTGTTTCTTCTTTTTTGTGCAACACTTAGCAGTGCTCAGAAATCACTTCTGGCAGGGTTGGGGGGCAATTTGGGATAATGGGAATTAAATTCAGACTAGTCACATGAAAGGCAAGGGTCCTACCCACTGTGTTTTGGCTCCAGCCCCTAAAGAAATCCTTTGGAAGAAGATGGGAGGCATCAGCTTGCCCAATTCAAACTGTACTATAAAGCGGTAGAAGTTTTATAGTAGGGTAGGTTTTATAGCGTTAGGGACCAGAGTGATTGCACAGAAGTAAGGCATTTGCCTTGCACACTGATGACCTGGGATGGATCCAGGTTTGATTTCTGGCATCCCATATGGTCCTCCAACCTGCCAGGAGCAATTTCTCAGCACAGAGCCAGGAGTAACCCCTGAGCACCACTGGGTGTGGCCCAAAAACAAACAACCCAAAAATCCAGCATGGTATTAGAACAAAGACAAACTGTCAGATCAGTAGAATAGACTTGAATATCTCGACACAAGTCCTCAGGTATATAATCAATTGATCTTTGATAAATGAGCAAGAAATATGAAGTAGAACAATGAAAGCCTCTTCAACAATGGTATCTACATGCAAAAAATTGAACTTGGACCTCTTTTAAACACTGTGTATAAAAGTAAAAGTCATGGGGCTGGAGAGATAGCATGAAGGTTGGGTGTTTGCCTTGCATGCAGAAGGATGGTGGTTCGAATCCTGGCATCCCATATAAGTCCCCTGAGCCTGCTGGAAGCGATTTCTGAGCACAGAGCCAGGAGTAACCTCTGAGCGCTGCTGTGTGACCCAAAAACAAAAAAACAAACAAACAAAAAAGGTAAAAGTCAAATCAAAACAGATTCAAGTGGTTGACCCAGGACAGCGGGGATCGAGTAACAATTTCTGAGTGCAGAACCAGAATAACCCCTGAGCACCACCAGGTGTGGCCCAAAACAACAACAAAAATAGATTCAAGACTTTTGTATTGGACCTGAAACTATATGATACATAGAGGAAAATGTAAGAACTCCAAGAAATTGAAGTTAAAGACATTTTCAAGGATAAAACACCTTTGGACCAAGCAAGTGGAAGTTAATGTAGACAAATGAGTCTACATTAAACCAAGAAGATTTTGCACCTCAAAAGAAATGGGATTAGTACACAAAGACTTCCCACAAATTGGGAGAAACTGTTCACCCAAAACCCTTCTGATAAAAGGTTAATACCTAAGATATATAAGGCACTGGTATAACAACAACAATCATCTAACCACATACAAAAATGGGGGGGGGGTGAACAAAAATTTACTTCCTCAAAAAACTACAAATAAACAAAATGGAAATGAAAAATGCCCTACACATCATTAGTATCAGGAAGATGCAAATCAAACAAGGAGATAATCATGTCACACTACAGAGAGTGGCATACACATCCATGTTGGAATGGATGGAGAAAGGGACTCTCATTCACTGCTGGTGAAGATGTCAATTGGTCCAACCTTTCTGGGAAACAATATGACCATTTCCCAAAAATATGAAAATTGATTTCCCGTATGACCTAGAAATACCACTTTTGGGAATATATCCTAGGAATCCAAAACCAAGATGAGAAAAGTCCTTTGCACTCCTTTGTATTGCAGCACTATTCACAATAGCCAGATTCAAGAAACAACCCAAGTGCCCAAGTGGATAAAGAAACAATGGCACATCTACACAATGAAATACTACATTTAAGAAAAATGAAGTCATGAAGTTTGCTTTTACATGGGTGAATAAGGAGAGTATCAATTCCAAGCGAAATGAGTTATAGGGAGAGGGATACACACAGAATGAACATTAATTTGTGGAATATGAAAAAATAATAATATGGTAATAATTCCCAAAGACAGTGAAGACAAGGGCCAATGTAGAAAACTTGCTACAATGGGCCTGGAGAGATAGCATGGAGGTAAGGCATTTGCCTTGCATGCAGAAGGTTAATGGTTATAATCCCGGAATTCCATATGGTCCCCTGAACCTGCCAGGAGCAATTTCTGAGCATAGAGCCAGGAGTAACCCCTGAGTGCTGCTGGGTGTGATCCAAAAAAACAGAAAAAAAAAATAAATAAAATAAATAAATAAATAAATAAATAAAAGAAAGAAAACTTGCTGCAAATAGCAAGGGAGTACACTTAGAGCAGAGAAGGGCTCATTATGACAATGAGAACTGCAAATGATTACTCTGAGTCAGGGGTGACAAACAAGTTCGACACAAAGCCAAAATTTTAAACTGTGAGAGTCAGAGCCACACCACGCAGTGACCTGCCAAAACAGACACTCACACAAAAGCATCTAATTTTAACAATAATATATGAAACACATATTGCATTTTGCCATTTTGAGTGAGGGTCAAACTCCTGCAGTGATGGTGAGGATATCCTGGGTCCTCCACACTAAGAACTAACGGCAAGATGTGACAAAACATGTGACACACGGGTCCTCCCGCTGGCTGGCCCGTGCAGTTGTTTCCGAGGGACGAGAGACGGGATGACGCAGCCTGGGGGCGGAACTCCGCGCTCTGAGATCTCTCCTCAGAGGTCCCCCCTCAGAAGCTGCAGAACAAAACCCAAACTTGGCAAAGAGCCACAGTATACAAAATAATGAAAAGAGGCAAAGAACCGCATTCATTTTGGCCAGGAGCCGCATGCGGCTCTCAAGCCACCCCTGCTGAGTGCTGAAAGGAGGTACAGTGATATGCATGACACCCTTTCAGTAACAGTATCGCAAGCCACACTCTCAAAGGAAGAGGAGGAAAAAGAAAGATTGAGAGCTAGAGAAAGTCGAAAAATTATCTGGCCAGAAGAAGGCAGAGGGAAACAGGGGGGCAGGAGGGAAACTGGGGATACTGGTGGCAGGAAATGTGCACTGCTGAAGAATCAGGTGTTGAACATTGTAGAACTGAAATTCAATCATGAACAACTTTATAACTGTATCTAATAGTGATTCTATTTAAAAAAATTATTTAAAAAGAAGTTTGGAACTGGAGAGATAGTACAGTGGATAGAGTGCTTGCCAAACCAGCTTCAATCCCCAGTATCCCATATGGTCCTCTGAGCATCATCAGATGTAATTCCTGAGTGCAGAGCCAGTAGTAAGCATTGATTTGCCAGATGCGACCAAAGCAAACAATTTAAAACTTTATTTATTTTGAAATAAAGAAGTAACTTTTACAAAAGTCTAGGATAGCAATTCTGAACCAAAGCTGATAATGGTGGTAGAGCATATGACAAGTTTGATTTGATGCCCAATAAATAATAAGACGTTCACACAAACTAACAAAAAAAAAATTACCAAATTTCAAAGCATACCTGTGTTTTACCTTGCTGGCCATAAACAATTTTTGTTGGAATAATCTTAGCTGCTGGTTGAACTGTGGAGCCTAATCCTTTTGGTTGTGTTACAATCATTTTGGTGATGGGTCTTGTAGCAGTGATTATAGCTGGCTTTGCTCCAGTTGGTACAGTTTGTATAGTCTTTTCTCCCTAAATTGAAATCAATCAATAAATATAAAAGTAATTTGTACACACATAAATAATGAAAACTGTCTGTTCACTAAGTCATAAAGGTTTAGACAGGATGAAAGGAAAGGAAATATAAATTACATTATAAAGTTCCAAGTGGTCAAAACTCATAGATTTGTAGCAATGATCATGTCATGTAATGATCATTAGTAAATGAAAATAATTACTACATGTAATACTTATATCTATATTAAAAAATTTTAAATATATATTACAATGGTAACATTGGTTATCTCTAGAAGTAGGATTACACATTTGCCCTGCTACTTTCGTTTTTAATTTATCTATAGTACATATTTATGTAATTTACAAATTACCCCCAGTAACAAACACAGTTACCAGTAAGGTAACAGACATAAGGCAAATTCCTATTTCTTTAAATATGAAATTCTAATAATATATTTTTATCAGAATATCTATATGAAAAAATACAGCGAAGAGATTAAATCAACATTTTTCTGAGGTTACATAGAAAAATACAAAGGAATTATTTTTGGCATTTACCATGTTTTATTATATTATATTAATTATATTATATTATATTATATATTATGTATTATATTATTATATTAATATCCTCTAGTCTATTAACTAGGTAACTTAAACCCATTAACATTTCACCATTTTGATTTACTTTATTCCCATATACTATTTTCTGATCATCCATATAGTTAATATTTTCTTGTTTTGTTTTGTTTTGTTTTGGGGCCACACTCGGTGGGGCTCATGGGTTACTCCTGGCTCTCTGCTCAGAAGTCACCCCTGGCAGGCACGGAGGATCATATGGGATGCCGGGATTCGAACTACCATTGGTCTTAGGACAGCCATTGAAAGGCAAACGCCCTACTGCTGTGCTAGCAATCTGGTCCTAGTTAATTCTTGAAATTAAATTCAAATATAATGATTTAATATTATCATCATTTTAAAAACTAAAATCCAGGGCAAGAAAGGTAGTAAAATGCTTGCCTTATACCCAGCCTAGTTCAATACCTAGCAATCCATATGGTCCCCCTGAGCTCCACCAGGATTGATCCCTGAGCACAGAGCTAGGAGTAAGCCTTGAACATAGCTGGGGATAGTCCCAAAACAAAACCAAACAAAAATCCACAAAATTAAAAAGAATAAGTAATTTTTCATTGTATCAATTTTGTTTAGTTGTGATTTTATCTAAACATGAACATCTAAATGTAGTAACAAGAAAAACAAAGCACCTTGATGAGTTGACAGCAAGGTACATCACTCTTAAACCTAACTACAAAAAAACCCCATAGGTTTAACTCTTGCTGTAATTACCTACGGAAACACCTGTCAACTGTTTGACAGCATTATTGAATACACACATTTTCATAGCAGCATCTCAGAAAAAAGTTTGTGAAGAGCTTCTTCGATTTCAAGCAGCAAGTTCAATATACTCTGAATAGCATATTCACAGCTAATCAAAACTAAACAGCTTTAAAAAAAATGTCCTCTGTGTGGGCTGGAGAGATGATAGTACCGTAGTTAAGGCACTTGCCATGCAGTCAGCTCACCCCAACATTCCATATAGTACCCTGTGATCAAAGCTCTGAGCACTGGCTCTACAAAACTAAACAGACAGTGGAAAAAGTTCTGATGCAATCCCAGAGTAATAGTACACTGGATAGGATTTGCCTTGTACCCAGCCAACCCAGGTTTGCTCCCTAGTACCACATATGATGCACAGAGCCAGGAATAGGTGCTGAGCATAGCTGGTGTGTCCCCAAAACCGCAAGAATGAGAGATGTTGAATAAATCAGCTAAAGTCAGACAACTATGATAGAGACAATCTAAGTATGTATAGTCACAGATCTCTTAACAGTTATCTTCAGGGGCCCGGGAGATAGCATGAAGCTAAGGCGTTTACCTTTCATGCAAAAGGTCATCGGTTCAAATCCCGGTGCCCCATATGGTCCCCCCGTGCCTGCCAGGAGCAATTTCTGAGCATGGAGCCAGGAGTAACCCCTGAGCACTGCCGGGTGTGACCCAAAAAAAAAAAAAAAAAAAAAAAAAAAAAAAAACAGTTATCTTCAGAACCATAAATATCTATTTGATTTCTTTTTACTAACTGAAAGTCAGAACTGAATAATGAAGTAACAAATTATCATCAATTAATTTAGTTTTAATCACAATGTTTCTCTTTTCCAGACTAGGTCAAATTTTATACTACAATATCTACTTGCCATCAGCAGGAATAAGTATCCTCTAACAAAAGTAGAATAGTCCAGCTGAACCAAGCTAATCAAATGAAAAATGGTGACAAGCAAGCTGGTTATGAGCAATATGTTTAAGAAAGAGCTTAAGGGGCCCGGGAGATAGCATGGAGGTAAGGCGTTTGCCTTTCATGCAAAAGGTCATCGGTTCGAGTCCCGGTGCCCCATATGGTCCCCCGTGCCTGCCAGGAGCAATTTCTGAGCATGGAGTCAGGAGTAACCCCTGAGCACTGCCGGGTGTGACCCAAAAACCACAAAAAAAAAAAAAAAAAAAAAAAAAAAAAAAAAAAAAAAAAAAAAAGAGCTTAAGAAAATGTCATCCGTTGATATTATATTATATTACAACAATTAAATTACTGCAGTGATAAATCAAGACATTATTGCCACTGTGGGATTTTGAGGTCCTTAGGCAAATAGATGTGCACTTAAGTCTCTAAAATCCTTAATGACTGCTACATCTGAAGTTCATGCTCTTACTTACGCCAGCATTTAGCAAAGTTGTGACAACGTTTTTGCCAGGAAGGCCTGGAATGGTGGTTCCTTTTCCTGTAGTCTTCTGCACAACAATTACATTGGGCTTGGAAGTCATTGGAATTGTAGTGATTTTGGTAGTAGTTCCTTAAAGGGAGGAGAAAAACAGGCCTAAGATAAGGATTAATGATATTTAGTAATTTCTGTTTAAGTTGTACACAATTAGAGATCAGTGTCATTCCTAGATGACATTACATCAGATAATAATAACAGCAAAGAAGTACAAATTACCTAGAATGAGCGAATAATAAAAATTTCTTTTTCACAGCAGTCATCTTTTGGAATCTGAAGGCCTATACTCAAATTACTAAAACTACTATCAAGGGCCAGAGAGATAGTATAGTGAGCAAACACCTGTCTTACAGGCGGCCTGTATTCTATCCCTAGTAGCATATTTGTACCCTGAACATTACAAGTGATTCCTGAGCATAGAAATAGAAAACAGACCCCAAAACAGCCAGAAGATGCCCAAATGCCAAAAACAAACAAACAAAAAAACAGCTAGAACCAAGAATTTTCATCTTGGAGCTGAAGAGACAGTTCTGGGATTATGGTATTGCCAGGCATGCTGTCAACCCTGATTTGATCTATGGCATGGCATATGGTCCCCTAAGTACCACTAGGAATTACCCTGAGTACAAAGTCAAAATAAGACCTGAGTATTGATGAGAATGGTCCAAAAGTAAAAACTCAGTATCAATTTCCTCATCAACTTTCCTTACCTGACTAGTAACTTGAAACAAGTCAAAATAATGACAAATATCTTACCCATACCCAGAATTAAAATAATGTGACTAGTGTGATGAGAAAATAAATATTCAAAAGTTATCTACTTATCAAAATTCACATAACACTCAATTCTAGAGAAAAATCAAAAGAAATAAATAATGTATCTTTGTTATCAGAGAGGAAATACCCTGACCAAGTCACAGATTAAATATGTACTCTGAAGAGTCTCAGGTTGAGTCTCTAATTTTATATGTATTTAAGAAAATTTATATTGCAATCATTAAGATCAACTAAGAAAATTTACACCTGCTAATCCAAATAATATTATCTTGTCCTCTCCTTTTATCATTCCACAGTTTGATTCTCTTTTACCTACCAATCTACTTACATATCAAATTAACACTGTATATTCTATATCATTCAAAGTTGGAAATGATGATACCAACTATTTGGTTCATATTGTGTCTTCATTCCTAACTTCCTGAAAGAAACTGAAGCATTGTGACATTAGGGCCCGTTTGTGAATCAAGATCAACATTTTACTCCCTCAGTCAGAACCCCAATGAAGAGCAAGGACAAGGGGAAGACGGCTAGCCATCCTGTGTTGGCTCCATCTAGCAGCAGATCCAAGAAAATGAGGCATCATGACACTGGAGGCCTGTTTGCGACTCAGGATTGCCATTTGGCTCCCCCAGGTCAGGATCCTCTCAAAAGCATGTGACCACTTCACCTCTTTATCATTTCTTCACCTCTTCACACCTTACCATAAGCAAACAAAGACATCATACCTCTAGTCAGCCATACAACAAACACATTCAGATTACAAAAATCGCAATGGGAAACCAACATAGAACCCTACCACATTTTAGTGAGAGAAGACAAAGACTCAGCCAGTAATAACTAGCTATATAACTTTTCTGATAAGGACTTTCAAGAGGAAATGCTGAGGATGTTCAAGGAGCTCAAAGAAACAATGGAATATAGAGCCAATAAAACAAAAGAGGGAGCTGCTAGAGCGATAGCACACTGTGTAGGTTGTTTGCCTTGATAGCCAACTGAGTTTGAGCACTGGCATCCCATATGGTCCCCCCTGAGTTCTGCCAAGAATGATCCAAGTGCAGAGCCAGGAGTGACCCTTCAGCACCACTGGGCGTGGCCCAAAACAAACAAACAAAAACCCAAGAAAATATAAGAGCAAAAATAAGAAAGTTGCAAACAGAAATGGCAAAACTGAACAATTTTAGACAAAATGAAAAACAAACTGGTGTGTTTGTGGGCGGTGGGAGATAGCACAGCAGGTAGGGCATTTGCCTTGCATATAGCCTACCTGGGTTTGATCACCAGAATCTCATATGGACCCGAGCCTACCAAAAGTAATTCCTGAGTGCAGAGCTAGGAGTAACCCGAGTGCTGTCAAGTGTGGTCCAAAAACCAATTAAAGAAAAAAAAAAAGTCACTGGAAGGCCTTGACCAATAGAGTAACTGCTGCTGAAAAGAAAATCAGTGAGTTTCAAGACAGGCAACAGTGGAAGATGGAAGACAGAATGGAGGTGGTAGAAGACAAGGGGCTGAAGTGATAGTACAGTAGATAGGATGCTTACATTGTACACTGCATACAGCCAGCCCAGGTTCAACCCCCAGCATCTAATATAGTCTCCAAAGCACTGCCAGGAGTGATTCCTGAGTACAGAGGCAGGAATAAATCCTGCATTCTACTGGGTGTGGTCCAAAAACAAAAACAAAAATATGTTTAAAAAAGAGAACTTTGGGATGAATTCACGAGGAACAATGTAAAAATAATCAAAGTCCTAGAACAGGGATCCTCAAACTGTGATCTGTGGGCCACATATGATCTGCTGAGGAAATTTATCAGGTCTGCCAGGTGTTTTTGCCACTGCCTGTCCTGTCCTGGGATAATCCCAGGCCCGAAGTATGCATGTCTGAAACGTGTGCCACTCTCTGATTCCCCTCCTCTCTGTCTCTCAGTCTCGGGCAAGGGTCCTCAAAGTACAGCCTGCCAAAAGTAGGCCCATAGTTCCCATTGAAATACTGGTAAGTTTGTTGATTTAATTCCACTAGTTTTTCATTTTAAATATTGTATTTTTTTTCCCATTTTGTTTTTTTTTTAACTTCAAATAAGGAATATGCAGTATGTATAGAGATTTGTTCATAGACTTTTTTTTTTTTTTTTTTTGGTTTTTGGGTCACACCCGGCAGTGCTCAGGGGTTACTCCTGGCTCCATGCTCAGAAATTGCTCCTGGCAGGCACGGGGGACCATATGGGGCACCAGGATTCGAACCGATGACCTTTTGCATGAAAGGCAAATGCCTTACCTTTATGCTATCACCCGGGCCCCTATTCATAGACTTTTTTTAATTATAGTCTGGACCTCCAATGGTCTCAAGAATAGTGGACTGATTCCCTGTTTAGAAAGTTTGAGTATCCCTGTCATAGAAGGCAGAAAGGCAATCCTGATGAAGGAGGAACAATAAAGATATTATTGCTGGGGCTGGAGAGATAGCATAGAGGTATGACATTTGCCTTGCATGCAGAAGGACGGTGGTTTGAATCCTGGCATAACATATGATCCCCTGAGCCTACCAGGAGCAATATCTGAGCATAAAGCCAGGAGTAACTCCTGAGCGCCGCCAGGTTTGACCCAAAAAAACAAAACAACAACAACAACAAAAAAAGATATCATTGCTAAGAAGTTCCCAGAGGGCCGGAGAGATAGCATGGAGGTAAAGCATTTGCCTTGAATGCAGAGGGACAGTGGTTCGAACCCCGGCATCCTATATGGTCCCCTGAACCTGCCAGGAGCGATTTCTGAGCGTAGAGCCAGGAGTGGCCCCTGAGCGCTGCCGGATGTGATCCAAAAACCAAAAACTAAAAAAAAAAAAAAAAAAAAAAAAGAAGTTCCCAGAACTAGAGAGTGTGATGCCCAAAGGAAACCAGCTAAAAGAGGAACAAATAAAAATACTCCCACAGACATCCTAATGGGACTAACAAAAACCATAGTGAATAATGAATAATGAAAGCAGCAATATCAAAATGAAATTATATATAAAGGAATGTTCTTAAGATTTACAGTAGATTTGCCAAAAGAAACCATCTTAGCCTGATGACAATGGTGAAATACAGTGGGGAAAGAAACTTCGATAAAATGACTGCCTCACCAAGAATACTTTATCCAGTCAGACTCTCAGGAACAATATACAACTTCACTGATAAACAATAGCACAGAACTTCATAAACTCAAAACCATTGTTATAAAAAAGAACTAAAGAGGGAACTTTAAGACAGGATGAATTCTATAAACAACACAAAATTCCTGCAGAAATATGGCATAAAACTCTATGACAATAAGCTTTCTCAGTGTCAAAGGGCTAATTGCACCAATTAAGAGATATGGATGGAACAGGAAAACCCAATGTTCTGCTGCCTGCAAGAAACACATTTAGCAAAGTCACCTGTTTCTGAAGTGTTCACCTTTTGCCTTTGGGGGGGGGGGGGTGGGGGTAGGGGTTTTACACCTGACAGCATTCAGGGGTTACTCCTGGCTCTATGCTCAGAAATCGCCCCTGGCAGGCACAGGGAACCATATGGGATGCCGGGATTCTAATTACAGTCTTTCTGCAGGAAAGGTAAATAAATGCCTTACCTCCACGCTATCTCTCCAGCCCCAAGAAATACATTTAAATAGAGCAAATGCAGATTCCAAGTCAAAGTTCAGGAGACAATCCTTCAAGCAAACAACTCTCTAAAAGTAACCATCCTGTTATCAGACACCACAGACTGAAAAGGTTTTAAGAGACAGTAACAATTCCTAATGATCAAGGGATATAAATAAGTAAGGAAGAACTCGGGCCTGAGCTAAGTGATATGGTAAGGAGTTTGCCTTGCACACAGCAGACCCGGGATGATTCCTGGCATTCCATATGGTCCCCTGAGCCTGCCAGGAGCAAATTCTGAGAGCAGAGCCAGGAATAACCCCTGAGCACCGCTGGGTGTGACTCCCCCCCAAAAAAAAACAAAAAACAAAAAAACAAACAAAAAAAGGAGGGGGAGAACTCACATTTCTAAGTATCTAAGCATCTAATGAAGAACCAGAAAAATACTTCTAATTGCTAACAGACAAAGAAAGATATAACAGCAACACAGTAGTAGTTGGAGTCTTCAATACTGATCTGTTACCTCTCAACAGATCAACTAAACTAAAGGTCAGTGAGGAAATACTTGCTTTGAGAAAAGAAAGAGGTAAGTTTAATAGCTATAGTAGTTCACATGATGAAACACAAAACATAGCTCCACAAAGTCAAGAGGACAGAAATTATATCTTCTCAGACCATGATGAACTGAAAATAGAAGTTAATTATAAGCAGAAATGGAAAAACAGGGCCCGGAGAGATAGCACAACTGCGTTGCCTTGCAAGCAGCTGATCCAGGACCAAAGGTGGTTGGTTCGATTCTGAGCAGACAGCCAGGAGTAGCCCCTAAGCACCACCGGGTGTGGTCCAAAAACCGGAGGAAAAAAAAAAAAAAAAAAGAAGAAATGGAAAAACAATTCCAACACCTGGAAACGAAATAGCTTCTTACTGAGCAACCAGTGTAAGATGACACACAAATAAGTATAAGACAAGGACATGGAAAAAGCTGATTGTTTTGAGAATATGTATGCACAATATGACCTTTAATGTTTTTACAGCCTATTTTTACTTTCCCTATGCAAAATAACAACCACTTTTATAAGTTCTAATATATAAAAGATTCTGGTCAAATTCTGATCTTTTATAAGATCAGAATAATCTTTTTGTTTGTTTGTTTGGTTTTTTTTTTTTTTTGGGTCACACCCGGCAGTGCTCAGGGGTTACTCCTGGCTCCATGCTCAGAAATTGCTCCTGGCAGGCACGGGGGACCATATGGGGCACCGGGATTCGAACCGATGACCTTTTGCATGAAAGGCAAACGCCTTACCTCCATGCTATCTCCCGGGCCCCAGATCAGAATAATCTTATAACCTGATCCCACTTCTGGTTCCCACCTCAGGTGGAAAAAAAACATAAAACAAAACTTTTATAGCTTTTCTCATTTTCTTTTTGTTTAGTTTTAAACTGAAAGGGTGGAATAGTAAGACAACATCCACCTATTAACCTAAAACAAAGGTTCCTCTCCCCCTCCACCCCCATCTTCCTCATTCAGTTAAATCTTTCTTCAGGATCAGTTTGCCCATCCCCGCCCAGGTGGATTTGGTCTGGGATAATAAAAGTCAGTTTTGGCTTGGGGACTGGAAACAACACCACGAGGCAGACACAGACTGTCTCCATGCTCTCCGAATTGGCTTGGCTCATTAATTCTTCACTGCTACCCTACTTCTTCAGTCATCTGCAAGGGGTTTAGAAACACGGTTACTGAGGTGATCTCACAACTTGTGGGTTTTACTTTACAAACTAGTAGGTCAGAAAGGAAATCAAAGAGGAGTTATTAAATAATTCCTGCAAACAAATGAGAATGAAAACATGATCTACCAAATTTTGTGAGATACAGTAAAAAGTGTTGAGAAAAGTTCACTGCTACGCAAGAATTCATTAGGAAGGAAGAAATAAAATAAATATAGATAAAATAAAAATAACTAACCTGACTGAACAATTTAAGAAACTGAAAAATGACCAACAAAAGCAGCCCGGAACGGGCAGGAGGAAGGTAATAATAAAAGCATAAATTAACTGAAATCCATACCATGTCTTCATTCCCTTGAGCTGTATACTGCATCTTTTCATGTTACTAATTCCTCAATGCAAAGACAATGTATGACAATTGCTTAAGTGATAGCTGTTTAGTATGTATGTGAATGAGCTCAATTTGTCACCAACACATCTTTCAAAATGTTGCTATTGTCATTAGACAGACTTCTTTTGGCTACCAATTCTACTGTCTCACTGTTTCAAGTGTTTCTAACATGAAAATAGTTCTGATGATCCATATCAAAACAACCTCAAAATAACTGATTTTGGGGCTCGGGAGATAGCATGGAGGTAAAGCTTGCCTTTCATGCAAAAGGTCAATGGTTCGAATCCCGGTGCCCCATATGGTCCCCCGTGCCTGCCAGGAGCAATTTCTGAGCATGGAGCCAGGAGTAACCCCTGAGCACTGCCGGGTGTGACCCAAAAACCAAAAAAACCAAAACAAAACAAAACAAACAAACAAACAAACAAACAAAAAACTGATTTTATCTTCCAAGGCAGAACTGGTCTAAAGGCTGAAAATTTCTGGGATGTTCTCAGAATGGGTGTGGGCAGATTCTGCCTACACCTCTCTTCCTCTTGCTAAAATACCCAGCAACCTCCTTCCGCACCTAACATGTTGCTGGCAGAAAATGGCCCAATTTCACAACTAGTCTCAAAAAAAAAAAAATATATATATATATATATATATTATATATATATATGATGCCACTGAACTTTCTCAGTTAAACAGTTTTGGACTGAAAACCTCAGGAAGATTCCCCTTTGTACCTGAAGTCATAAAGCCAGAAGTCATACTAAACACCCTCTGGAAGTGAAAACACCCAGTTCCATAAATAAACTTCATCAAATGGTCACACCACGAAATGGTACCAGCTCCTTAGCTGGTCACATTAACTACCTCCAAATTTTATAGTACTATTAAATTTCATGTTACTGGTATATAGTACCAATAAAATCATAGCAAATCTGATGGAAAAGTTTCACAGAAGACTCAAGCTCAATGAACTAAAACAACACAGAAGGCTCACCCAGCACCAACCAGCCCTGCGAATTCTCAGACACTTTCAGTAATATTATTTTTAGATAAAATGATTACCACAAATGGACTTTTATTTATTTAAGTGCTGGTAATTTCAGTTTTCCTTTGTAACAATATGAAATAAGGGGGCATGATAAAGGAGAAGATATATGACGAAGGGGCAGATAACATGATACTATACTTAGAAAATCCTAAGACTATATAAATCCTACTAGAAACTATAAATAGTAAAGTGATAGGCTACAAAATCAATACACATAAATCCATGCATTTCTATATGCAGATAATGGAAAAGGAGAAAAATTAGATCAGTATTCACAAATCGTGCAGAAAATCATGTACCTGAGAATCAGCTTAATGAAAGAGGTGAAAGGCAAAAAGAAATCTTTAAACCAGAACTAAAGGAAATAAAAGACATAAAAAAATGGAAGCACATCCCTTTGTTCATGGCTTGAAATGATTAATTTAAAGTCAAAAGTGATAATCCTGCCATAAGCATTATACAGATCAATGCAGTTCCTAAAAAACACCCAAGATATTTTTCAGAAACATAGATCAGATGCTACTTAAACTTAGATAAACTGATACAAATTCCCAGAAAGGGCAAAGCAATCCTAGGGAATAAAAAAGGAAGCTTCTCTTTTCCCAACTTTAAATTATACTATTCAGTGTAGTAATCAAAATAGTGTAGTACTGGAATAAGGAAGACTCTCAGAACAATGAAACAGAACAGAGAGACCAAAGAAATACCCTCATATTTTATGGATAAATAATCCATAAACATTTTCTGGAAGAAGAAAAGTTTCTTTAACAAATGATGCTTGGTCAAATGTAAAAAAAAAAAAATGAACTTAGATCTCTTTCTCATACCATGTAGAAAAGTCAATTTAAGGGGCCCGGGAGATAGCATGGAGGTAGGGCGTTTGCCTTTCATGCAGAAGGTCATCGGTTCGAATCCCGGTGCCCCATATGGTCCCCCGTGCCTGCCAGGAGCAATTTCTGAGCATGGAGTCAGGAGTGACCACTGAGCACTGCCGGGTGAGACCCAAAAACAAAAACAAAAAAAAAAAAAAAAAAAAAAAAAAAAAAAAAAAAAAAAAAAAAAAAAAAAAAAAAAAAAAAAAAAAAAAGAAAAGTCAATTTAAAATAAACTAAAACTAATTCCTGAATCCAGAATATATCTCAAGGAAAACATAGGCAGAATACTTTGTGACTCTGAAGCACAAGATATCTTCAATGAATCAATGCTACTACAAGATAAATAAATAGGACTATATCAAACTAAGAAACTTCTGCACTGCATAAGAGATGATGCCCAGAAAAAAAAGACAGCACAGACGGAAAGAGAATATTTGCCCAGAACTCATCTCACAAAGAATTAATATTCAAGATATAAAAAGAACTGGTAGAAACTGACAGAAGAAAAAAAAATATCAAAAAAGGGTGGGGGGAAGAGAAGCCAAAGCAATAGCACAGCAGGTAAGGCATTTGCCTTGCATGGAGCCTATCCACGTTCAATACCAGGCATACCATAAAGTTCCTCGAATCTGTCAAGAATGATTTCTGAGTTCAGAGCCAGGAGAAGCCCCTGAGTGTGCCAGGTGTTCCCCCACTCCACCAAAAAAAAAAAGGGGGGGGGGAGAAGAGCTGAACAGAAATTTCCATAAAGAAGATAAACAGATGGTCAAAGAACATGAGAAAATGTCTGCATCACTTATTGTCAGAGACATGAAACTCAAACAACAAGATATTCTCTCACATAAGTGAGATTAGCATATATCACGAAGAACAAAAACACAAGCAAGTTAGTGGGAATGTGAAGAAAAAGGACCCTTCATTCACTCCATGTGGGAATGTAAGCTGGTCCAGCCTTTTGGGAAAACAATATGGACATTCCCAAAATCTAGAAATGGGACTTCCATATAAACCTAAATTCCATTTCTTGGATCTAGCTCAAAGGCCTAAAAATTGTATTCTGGAGACATATGCACTCCTACATTCATTGTAGCACTAGTCATAATAGCTAATTGGAAATCAATCCAAATATCTAAGAACAGGTGACTGGATAAAGAAACTATAGCTTTTGCACACGCACACACAGACAAACACACACACACTCTCTCTCTCACTCACACACACACACACACACACACACACAAATAAAACAAAATTTTGTTCTAAGAAAAGATAAAATCTTGCTATTTGCTGCTATGATGATGGGTCTAAAATGCCATGCTGACTGAATTTAGTCAGGAATAGAATAATTTTTCTCTTATCTAAGATATAATAAAACATAGTAAGGAAATAATAAATACCCAAAGGCAACAGAAACTGAGAACTTGTCTTCAGTAGGAAGCTTAACAAAATAGCGGAGGATGTGGAATATGGTTGGGGAGAGCCAGGACAGGACTGGAACAATGGTGGAGGGAAATAAATACTCTGGTGGAGGGTATAATGCTGGAAGACTTTATGCATGAACTCCTACCATTAATAGTTTGTAAATAATGGTGCAGAAAATAAAACTGGAGGGGAAAAAAGTTTATCTTTAAAGAATCAAATCTTCTGAATAAATTGGCATGATTCTTCAACCCTCAAAAAACACTCAAAAATCTTCCAAACTATTTACCTATCTTCATACACACATGCACTCTATAAGACTAGATAGTACAAGGGACAAGACACTTGCCTTGCATGCAGCAAATCCCTGGTTCTGTTTTTTTTTTTTTTTTGGTTTTTGGGTCACACCCGTCAGTGCTCAGGGGTTACTCCTGGCTCTATGCTCAGAAATTGCTCCTGGCAGGCACGGGGGACCATATGGGGCACCGGGATTCGAACCGATGACCTTTTGCATGAAAGGCAAATGCCTTACCTCCATGCTATCTCCCAGGCCCCAAATCCCTGGGTTTTTTAAGAAATAAAAAAAAAGAAGAAAGTGTTTCTATTCTTAAAGCTAGCTGTTGATGTGAAAATTTTTTTTTTAAAAATAGCATTTCTTTTTCGTTTTGGGGGGTTTTATAGGCAGTGGAGTAGATGGGGGCAGGGAGTCTAGAATCCTGTTTGTAAATAAAAGTCAAAAATGTCTACATGCATCCTATTGGGTTTACTAGTTTATTATGGATAACAATCACTAATTTGGAATAACAAAAATATTTTAAGAACACTGTCTTAGTCTGGAGAGCTATATCTCCAGGTAGGGCAGGTGGAGGTATTTCTCAGGGTTGGGCCTACAGCACTTGCCTTGCACACTATCAGCCCTGGCTTGATGCCCAGCATCGCAAAAAGAACCCTCAATAACAGTAGGGACAATTCTTAAGCAGAGTGAGGAGTAATTCCTGAACACAGCAAGGTTGAGGCAGGCCCCCAAACTTTTTAAATATAAGAATACTGATATACAACATAAACATCAGTTCAGAGAATTAAGAATTTTTAGCAGGGCCAGAACAATGGCACAATGAGTGGGGCATTGCCTTGTAGACAGCCAAACTGGGTTCAATCTCTGGCAATCCATATGTGTCCCAGAGTATGCCAGGAGTAAATTCTGAGCACAGAGACAGGAATAACCCCTCAAGTGCTGCCAGATGTGGCTTAAAACAAAACAAAACAAAAAAGAATTCTTTAGAATATAAGTATTAAGCTAGAAGCAGAAATAAAAACAAATAGATTCATAAAACAAATACTATAGGGCTGGAGAGATAGCATGGAGGCAAGGCATTTGCCTTTCATGCAGAAGGTCATTGGTTCAAATCCTGGCGTCCCATATGGTTCCCTGAGCCTGCCAGGAGTGATTTCTGAGCATGGAGCCAGGAGTAACCCCTGAGAGCTGCTGGGTGTGACCCAAAAACAAAAACAAAACAAATACTATAGAAGGCCCAGAGTGTAGCACAGCCATAAGGTGTTTGCCTTACACACAGCTGACACAGGACGGATGCGTGGGTTCAATCCCCAGCATCCCATATGGCCCCCTGAGCCAGGAGCGATTTCAGAGTGCAGATCCAGAATAACACCTGAGTGCCACTGGGTGTGGGCCCAAAAAACAAACAAACAAACAAACAAACAAAAAATACTGTTGAGCTTACATTGCATTAACTTACCCTCCAATCCTGGAAACCCTTCTCATGTACTTTCATAGGATTGAAATAGCAACTCACCAGTAGTTGTCTTACATTAAAATGTAAGTGGATAATATGTGACAAATATTTTCAATCAGCAATAATAGGGCCTCAAACAAACTTCATTGGTTATAAAACTTGCAACTGTGCAAAGCTTATATTTTAACCAGCTCTTTGCATCTAGCAAAATATTCTTGTTTATATTGCTCTAATCCAATATGAAGCAGCTAAATCATAAAGAAAGCCTGTAGTAGCCCCATGACTTCAAGTTATATGGTACTATAAACACATATATAAGTAAAGAAGCATGCTTAGTATCACTGAAAACATGATCACTTTTGAAAAATGTATGATTAAGTGCTCTATACTATTTAAAGATAGTCTGGTAATATGTTACAATTTGAGTTTTAAATGTTTTATTTGAAATAACTCTCTTAACTGAAGTAAGGTGATTCTTTCCCTCCTCACTTTAGCAAATGTTTAAATTTCTCACTTACATTTAAAAATACTGCCAAAATTAGCAGTTTCAAATAGAGAGTTTTATGCCAACACCATGCCCTGCTTTGTTTCTTTTTTCACGCTGAGTTATCAGCAACATCATATTACTGCCAGAAACTTCTATCCCATTAACTTTAAAGTATTTGAAGAACTCACCTGGGGCATACAAAGTATGGCTAGGCTATAAAAATTATATAGTTCCAGAGACATTACTTAATCAGATACAATTTACATCATTTTAATTAAAAAATAATAATAATGGATGCCATGTTAACAGTTTCATGAGTCATAACCCAAATACTGTAAGAATTAATAAACAATAAAAACTAGAAGGTTTCAAAATGCCAATAAATATGAGTCCACTATCAAAGTTACTTGTAAAGGTTAATAAATGATGAAAATAAATAAAAATATTTAATCGATTTTTATTGTTCTTGTTTATCAAATATGGTGGTGCTCTGGAATTACTCCTGGTTTTACTCCCAGGGATCATACCTGGCAGGACCATATGGCACACTGGGGGGTGGAACCTGGGTTAACCACATGCAAGGCAAACGCCCTGTCTACTGCATTATCTCTCAAAATATCCAAATATTCAAGTGTGTTTTGGTGATTTAAAGTGATATTAATAATTAAAATTGTGAGATAGGTACTCAAAATATATTTAAATGAGTGCATTTTACTTATCCCACTATTCAACTTATGTGGTATTAGAGAGGTTTTCACCTCCCTAAACTCCCTAAATCCTATCCATAACTAACTATAAATGGATATGATAGATACCAACTATCTCAGAGTTCTGAGGTCAGAATGAGTTATCAAAAGAATGCTTTGAACATTAAAAATGTCTATTCTGATATATAATCTTTCCATTCTGATTTAAAGCAGGGGCAAGAGAGATAACGCCACTGGAGTCCTATAGATTCTTACTGAAGAACAAGTCTTTTTTACAAAACAGCATTTTTAAAGCACAGATGAGTCCAATGCTCCTGAAGAACTGCAATCATATATTCCAGATATACCTACCAGAAACTATATTACTGCTAATTATCTTGCCTCCTAAGGTGGCTAACGACTTGGGTACCACAGTGATGATGCTACCACTGGTAGTTTTCACATAAGTTGCAGCTCCAGGGGTTGCGGCCATTCGACCTATGGATGGACTCACTGTGGGTCGGGTATAGGTTGCCTGTGTGCCTATAGAAAAGAAAAGCCAAAAAAATTATTTATCATGACTTATGGAAGAACGACAATTTATATTTTAAATATAATTGGACGTAATGTGTATTGCTTAAACTCAAAAACAGAGTTTCAAGGTGTTACAACATCAAGCAACAATTTATAGTTAATTTCCAATGCACATAGCAAGAAGCATAGCCAAGTTAATCTGAATTAAATTTATATATAAAATTTTGTGATGTGTTGCATCAAGTTACAACTGAAATAAAATGAATAACTTCGTTTATTTTTTCATTATCCTCTTTCTACTTAGTTTTATGTCAAAAGAAATTTAAAACTTAATCTTATCATTTTTGACAGAGCATTTTAAATTGCAGTTATGTTAAGGTCTCTACATCTGTTTTATGTTATCTTAGTAAAAAAAAAAAAAAAAACCAATATCAGCACTCAGCATATAAGGCAATACTGTTTTTCTCTAAAATTTTATAAATTTTTACTCTTTTCAACTGATGCCCTCTTAAATGCATTTGTCTTTTTAAAGAATTATTCTGACATTTTACTAGAAATGAAAGATGAAACTGTCAAGAATTATCATAAATATATTCTTTAGCCTAACAAGTTCACTATTTATATATTTGCTCACCTTTAAGTGACCCTTTAGAGAATTTTTCTTCATGTCTATTGAAATACTTCATATTCTCCTATAATATTTCTACACCTTTTTTCCCACATAGGCGTTAAAATCGAACCAGATAAAAGCCTGTTGTAGTTTCTTAAAACAAATTTCTTTAACTAAAAAACTATGCAAAAGAGTTATTAAAACAAATGAGTAGCTAAAAAAAAAAAAACAAAACTGTGGAGCATCTACACCATGGAATACTACACAGCTGTTAGTAAAAATGAAGTAATGAAATTTGCTTATATGTGGAACATGGATGGATATGGAGATTATTATGCTAAGTGAAATGAGTCAGAGAGATAGGGAAAGACACTGAATCATCTCACTCATTTGTGGGATATAAGAAAAATAAAAGATAGTATGATATAAATATTCAGACACAATAGAGATGAGGATCAGGAGTTTATTTCTGAGTGCATAGTCAGGAGTAATCCCTGAGCATCACTGGGTGTGCTCAAAAAATAAAAATTAAAAAAGACTAACATTCATATTATGCATATCAGGAAAAAAAGGATTGAGTCATACAGATCTAGGTAAAAATTCTAATTCTGACTCTACTGAAGATGTTAACTTGGGCAAATTGTTTAATACATTGATATTGAAACAAATAGGTGATCAGAACTGAATATAGTTTAATTAACAAAAATTGAAGCATCATTGTCAATATGTTGATCTGCTTTGTCACTAAAAACAGAAATAGTAGCACATGATATTAAATCAAATGTATATATAAATTTTATATACTAACCAATAAATGACATTGTATAAATTTGAGACATCTAATTATGGTATTCAGATTCTATCATCTGAATACTACTATTCTTCAAAAAGTTTAGTTAAGTTTTATAAATTTACAATAGGGGCTGAAGGGGGCTGACAAGATAGCACAGCGGTAGGGCATTTGCCTTGCATGCAAACAGACAGTGGTTCGAATCCCAGCATTCCATATGGTCCCCCAAGCCTGTCAGGAGCAATTTCTAAGCACAGAGCCAGGAATAACCCCTGATCACTGCTGGTTGTGACTCAAAAAAAAAAAAAAAAAAAAAAAAAAAAGGGAAGCTGGAAAGAGGGTAGGACATTTGACTTGCATGTAGTCAACATAGGTTTGATTCCTAATTTCCCATATGGTCCCCTGAGCTCAGTCAGAAAAATAAATAAATAAATAAAATGACAGGATTAGAAAGATAATAAAGCAGTTAAAGTGATTTCCTTGTACACAACTGACCCTGATTCAATCCCTAGTACATGTGGGCCCCAAACACCTCCAGGAGTAATTCCTAAGCACAGAACCAGAAATAAATCCTAAGCACTGCCATACAGGTTATTTTACCTTAAACAAAGATCATCCCTGGTTCGTTGTATGTTTATTTATAACTTGGATTTATCCCAAAACAGAGATTACCTTACTTGTAATCCTGGATGGGGCTGGCTCAGGTTAGTCTGAGCTATCTGTCCTTACTTTACTACCCCACCCAGGAATGGTCTCTGTACTCAATAAAAACAGCAGTTCTGGGGCCCGAGAGATAGCATGGAGGTTAAGGTGTTTGCCTTGCAAGCAGAAGGTCAGTGGTTCAAAACCCACCATCCCATATGGTCCCCTGAGCCTGCCAGGAGTGATTCCTGAGCATAGAGCTAGGAGGAATCCCTGAGCACTGCCGGGTGTGACCCCCCCCCCCCAAAAAAAAACCCAAAAAAACCCCAGCTGTTCTAGCAGGCAGCTGGCTCTCTCCATATGAGGTAGAAGACTGCTAGGCTACACGTGTAGTATTTCACCCTCAGCCTGGTTTGGATTATTTCATATCACCCTGGTTCAGACTCATTCACCTGGGGTTGGAGATACTGTGCAGGGGGTGATTTTACAGCCATGTGTCAAAAAAAAAAAAAAAAGTAAAATAAAATAATGACAATGGTTAATTGTATTAGTTAATAATAGTAATAATAATAGTATAACCTATATGGCAGTGCTTAGGATTTAATAATAATAGCTATTATGCATTCTGCTGGGAATTTTATATTTAATTTCACTTACAACAGTGAAATTAAGATCTAAGTATAGTATAATTAAGATCTAATAGATGAAGAAAAATATATAAGGTGATATAAACTAATTCATGAACACAAGACACTATTAAAAATATTCTACACTGGGCCCAGAGACATAGCACAGTGGCATTTGCCTTGCAAGCAGCCTATCCAGGACCAAAGGTGGTTGGTTCGAATCCCGGTGTCCCATATGGTCCCCCGTGCCTGCCAGGAGCTATTTCTGAGCAGACACCCAGGAGTAACCCCTGAGCACCACTGGGTGTGGTCCAAAAACAAACAAACAAACAAAAAAAAAAAAAAGAAAAAGATATTCTACACTACATTTCCTTGAGCAAATATTTACTTTATCTGAGAAAAATGTAAATGTATATCCTCAGTCTGAGGAATATGTGGTGTCAAGGATTGAACTTGGGTTATAAACATGCAAAGCAAACAATCTAACCCTGTACAATTCCTCCAATCCTTTAACATCATCAGAGTGAGGTGCTTTGGGGAGGGGTAGTGTTCACATTTACTCAACATATCATAAGATTTAAAAAACTACTTATAAAATCAGCTCTAACTATATATTATATATAAAACTAGTGTGGCACCTGATCAGCACTGAGCTTATGCTTTAATTAAACATTAAACAAAGAAATAGTAGTTTTTGCTATAAAATAACAGAAAACCATTTATTAATGAGAGTCATTATCAGTTACAAGGGAGGAACTGAAGAAAACTTTGTTTGAACAACTGTCTAATCTGTATCCCTAGAGTCAAGCACATTGCTAATACAAGTGAATTCCTCAATGAATAAGTGATGACTAGATATATAGACGCTCAGGAAAACTTACCAGTAGGAGTGGTTACCAGTTTAGTTGTCATAATTGCACCATTACTGCTAACCACCATTATGGGTGAATTGCTACTGGTGGGCAGAGTCGCTGTCACTGGTTTGGGCAAGATTTTACTTGGTTGAACTTGTTGTGTGATAATTTTAACACCTGTGAAAAAAGGAAAGATAAATATCAATACAAATTGCTTTTGGAAAATATGCTTTACACCAACCGAGGAGGGCAAAAGTTACACATTTACTGTCTTGCTTAAAGAAAATCTTTTTTAGAATGAAATTCTTTATATTTTGTTTGTTATTTTGAGGCTATACCCAGCAATGGTCAAGGGTAACTCTTGTCTCTACATGCAAGAAAATGTAGAGTCCTATAGCTCTCTTGGCAGTGCTAGGAGACCATATTGGAAGATAAAGAGTAAACCTGGGTGAACCATGCAAGGCAAGCACCTACCTGCTATACTTTTGTTCTGGCCCAAAAAACCCTTTACATTTTTATTCCTCACATTTCTATCTTTCCTAATCTCTCTCATACAATTAAAAACACTATAGACAATTTGGGGCCTTAGAGACAGCACTGCGGTAGGGTGTTTGTCTTGCATGCAGCCAATTCAGGACAAATGGTGGTTTGAATCTCAGCATCCCATATGGTCCCCTGTGCCTGATAGAAGCGATTTCTGAACCAGAGCCAGGAGTAACCCCTGACCATTGCCAAAAAAAAAGATAATAGTAACAGAATTTTAGGGAAAAATGAAATTTTTTCTTATTTGTTTCTTATGATGTTACATCAAAATTTCATGCTAGAGGCCAAAGCAACAGCACAGCAGGTAGAACATTTCCCTTGCAAGCAGCCAACCAGAGTTCAATTCCCAGCACCCCATCTAGTCTCCTGAATACCTCTTGGAGTAATTTCTGAGTGCACAGTCAGGAGTAATCCCTGAGTACCACTAGGTGTGGCCCAAAAACCAAAACCAAAAAAAATTAAGTTTAGGACATCTAAACATAAGCAGACAAATCTGTAGACTAAATTTTCTCAATCATTAAAGAAACTATAAAATATACTTCCAGACCTTTTGTGAAGAATAAGACAAAATTTTAAGTCATTCATGTAAATTTTCAATAGTTTCATTACTATAGAAATTAACTATCATAAACACAATGATAGGAAAAATAACTTCTATATTATATTAATAATTATCAGTTAATGTGGAAAAAACCTTTGTAGCTACAAACTTACTGGGTTAATCATTTCACAATATATAAAACTATCAAACCACAATGCTGCTTTACTTAAAACTAATACAAGGCTCTTTACTCCTCTTTTCTTTTCTTCTTCTTCCCTCCCTCCCTCCCTCCTTTCTTTCGTTCTTTCTTTTTTCTTTCTTCCTTTTACAGAAAGTCTACAGATTTGTCTGCTTATGTTTAGATGTCCTACACTTAACTTTTCTTTTTTCCTTTTCCTTTCCTTTTTTTTTTTTCCTTTTCCCTTTTCTTTCCTTTCCTTCTCACAAAAGAAAAAAAAAAATTCTAGGGGCCAGAAAGATAATAAAATAGGCAATGTGCTTGCCTTGTAGAGATTGAGGAGACTCACCCCATACGATCCCCTGACACCTCCAGGAGTGAACTCTGAACATAGAGCCAGGAGTAAGCCCTGAGCACAGTCAGGTAGGGCCCCAAAGCAAAAGAGGAGAGAGTGAGAGAATACACACGTAGGGTACTTGCATAAAGTGGTGACCTAAGTTTAAACTCTAATATTCCTTATAGTCCTCAGAGTCTGCCAGGAGTGATTCCTTAGTGCAGAGTAACTTCTTAGCACCACTAGGTATGCCCCTCCCTCCAAAAATATTAACTTCCTAGCAGAAAATTTTAAATGCTGTAACAGAAGATAGGATAAAATATATGAAGTAATCAAAGAAAACAAATTGTCAGCCAAGAATTTGATATCCAGCAGAACTATCTTTCAAATAAAGGCAAAACATATCATCATATAAATAAGGAAAATTTGTTGTTGCCATCAGACCACCTTTAAGACTCTAATTAAAAGAAGTTCTATGAAAGAATGAGCAAGAAAAGTTTTATTCCTGCTTCTTATATTCAATTTACTTTTAGAAATTTATAAATGACATAATTATCTACAAAGGACACCTGAAGGAATCTATGGAAACAATCCCAGAATAAATTAATTCAGTAAAGTGAAAACTTTTGTTTGATTTTGAACCACTCCCGATGATGCTCAAGGATTACTCCTGGCTATGCACTCAGAAATCGCTCCTGGCTTGGGGGACCACATGGGACACCAAGGATCGAACCGTGGATCGTCCTAAGTCAACTGTGTGCAAGGCAAAGGCCCTACCGCTTTATTCGTAAAAAAAAATAAATAAATAAAGAGAAAACTTAACAATATCAATACCATTTTTGGATACTAACAATGAACATAGGGCACTGAAATTAAAAGCAAGTTAAACAGGGCTCGAGTGATAGCACAGTGGGCAGGGCATTTACTTTGCAAACATCTAATCCAGGTTTGATCCCCAGCATCCCATACGGCTCCCCAAGCCTACCAGGAGCAATTTCTGAGTGCAGAGCCAGAAGTAACCCCTGAGCACTGCCAAGTGCAGCCCCAAAATGCAAAAATCAAACAAACAAATGCTTAAATATATCTAAATATACTACAACATATAAAGAAAGTATTGCTGAATGGTAAAAAAGAAGACAAAGACAGTCTACACAAATGGAAAGACATATTTTCATGAACTGGAAATCTCAACAAGGTGGCAATTCTTCCTCCAAACTATTCTATAGTTTTAAGTATATTCCTAGAAAAATCCCCCCAAAATTTTAGTACGCAAACAAAGTTACATATATATGCAACAGAACTGAAATAACTAAATCTAAAATAAATTTTTAAAAAGTGAAGGTATTACTCTATTCAATGCTAGGTCTTTTACATATTTACTGTAATCAATAATGTAATACTAACAGGGAGATAGAAAAACAGATCAATGAAATAATGGAGTACCTAGAAATAAGAACCATACGTAACCTAATAATTTTTGACAAAAACACCAAAACAATTCAATTAGTAATGAATGATGCTAAAGCAACTTAATAGATATAACAAAGTGATAATAAACCTGAACTTAGCCATCTCATTTTATATAAAAAATTAACTGAAAATTAAGCAAAGATGTAAATGTAGCATATTATCTATGATTTAGTTAGAAAAGGAAGAAAGCATTATGATTTGGGTGAATTTCTTTATCATGATACCAAAAGAATTACCTTGAAAGGGGAAACTGATAAATAGGAGTTCACCAAAATGTACATTAATAATCCAGATCTATTGTTATGATTTTGTTTTGTTTTGTTTTGTTTTGTTTTGTTTTTTGGGTCACAACGGCAGCACTCAGGGTTACTCCTGGCGCTATGCTCAGAAATTGCTTCTGGCAGGCTCGGGAGACCATATGAGATGTTGGGATTCGAACCACTGTCCTTCTGCATGCAAGGCAAAAGCCTTACCTCCATGCTATCTCTCTGGTCCCCTATCATTATGATTTTATAACAGTTCTCCACAGTAACAGATTTCTAGAAACAGTGAATGTGAATGAGCAATTTTAAGACTTAAAACAATAAGGGTTTAGAGGAATCAAGTGTGATAGGTTTATTTCTCCTAAGTATATAGGAAAAAAAGTCTTGCTGTTCAAGTTGTTTTTGAAGTTTTCTATTCCCACACTTCAATTGAGTCTATATAAATATTTTCAATAGCAAGGTCCCAAAATACACTTTGAATTAAAACTTGGGTGCTATATTCCACTGAATCAACAACAACAAAAAAAAACCTCACATGAAATCCAAACTACAACAACCAATTTTAAAATGTGCATACCAAGGAAGTGGGCTATAGGGTGGGAGAGAACCTGAAGATATTAAAGCTGAAACCGGTGATGGAACTGATGTTCGAACATTATATTTCTATAAAACAATAGCAACACCTCATGTGCTTGAGGAAACTATATATGAAAAAAATCCATATGTATTAAGTTTTCATAGAACTAGTGATTGAGTAGAAATTAACCTATCTTGCAAAAATTTTGCAGTTACCTGACTCCTGTTTGATTTGAATGGTAGGTTTGATACCCGGTGGCAAAGGAGACTGCTGAGGCTGTTGCTGATGAGATACAGGAGAAGGCTGGGCAACCTGCTGCTGTGTCTGTTGCTGTACTTGTTGTAACTGCTGCTTAGGAGACTGTTGATTATGTTTAGGAAACTGTGCAAGAATTTGAGTTGGGGCACCAACTAAGCTTTTGGGGGATGGAAGTCTGGTTGATGCCATTTTGATTGCTGATGTTGATACACCTGTAAAAGAGTAAGGGAAAACAAAACAGTAGATATAATTAAAGTCATTTCAAGTCATTATAATAAAAATAGTTTAACGACCATATAAATCATCAAAAATTGATTTATAATATTTACCTGGTAAATATTAGACATATTGCACGGTATTATTTATATCTGATACCTAGTTACCAGTTATACAGTTTTAATAGCTAGAAATTGCAAAGGAGGCAACTTGCTCTCATATTGGGGAAAAAATAACTTTCCTAAACTAAGACATAAACGACACAATCAAAGGGCTGGAGTGATAATGGGTAGGGCATATGCTTTGCACGCAGTTGACCTATATTTGATCCCCAGCATCCCATGTGGCCCCTAGACTGTCAGTAGTAATTTTGGAGCACGAGCTAGGAGTACTCCCTGATCACCAAATCAAAACATAAAGACAATCAGGACCAAAGCCATAGAACAGACAATAAGGTGTTTGCTTTGCACATAGTAGCACTTAATCTCCCAGAGCACTGATCCTTAAGCACAGAGCTATGGTAAATCCTACATTCTGATGTGTCTTACCCACAAAGCTCTTAAAATAAAATGTAAACGTCTGGAGAAATGGCTAGAGTACATACTTTACATGCAGGAGATCTGGGTTCTATCCCTGGTACATGCAGCATCTCTGAGAAATGCATTGGAAAAGAGGCATTTCATCCAGGGCCAGCCCAAAGAAAATAAATAGTACAAAAAGGAGTCTAAGCCCATATACTTAGCTGGAAATAATTTAATAAAATCACATTCTTATGGAAATGTTTCTGGAGAATAACACGCTTCTAAAGAATTACAACTTAATCCATCACCCCACTTCAACTTCAAGTTGAGCAGAAAATAAAAGGTCAGCAGAAGCCTGACAGAACAGTCATAACTCATGAGTCCACAAAAGAATAGGAGAAAAAAGAAAATTTCTTTTACCAAAAAAAGGACAATGGGGGCCGGAGAGATAGCATGGAGGTAAGGCGCTTGCCTTGGATACAGAAGGTCAGTGGTTCAAATCCTGGCATCCCATATGGTCCCCCGAGACTGCCAGGGGCAATTTCTGAGTATAAATCCAGGAGTAACCCCTGAGCACTGCCAGGTGTAACCAAAAAAAAAAAAGAACAATGAGGGCACAGCTGTAAGGCATTTGCCTTGCAAGCAGCTGATCCAGAATGGCCAGTGGTCGAATCCCAGCATCCCATATAGTCCCCTGAGCCTACCAGGGGCTATTTCTGAATACAGAGCCAGGAGTAACTCCTGAGTGCTGCCAGGTATGACCCAAAAAACAAAAAACAAACAAACAAAAAAAGAAGGGCAAAGTGAAAGAAATAAAATGTGATAATGCTCTCAAATAACTATTTTACCATATATAAAGCACCTTTCAGTTATCCTCCTTTTATATACCAGTAAGCATTCTATAACCACTAAGTTAAAAATTATTCCCTCCAAAGTGAACATTGGTGAAGGGATGAACAATGTATAACTGAAACTCAATCATAAACAAATTTGTAGTTTTGGATCTCATGATATTCAATAAATTAAAAAAAAAATGATCCCCTCTGCTTTGCTTTCTCAAGCCTGTGTTCTCCCCTGAACATGTATCATAGCTTGCTTTTTTCATTTCGGAGAATGTTTTCTCTGAAATAATTATCTCTCTCTTTCTCTCATCTCATGTCTTTCATTCAATAAAAACAATCTTGCTTCACTAAAAAATAAATTATCCCTGCCACTCAATTCCAGTAGCAAAAGAAATAAAAGCAAAAATAGATTAAATGACATCAAAAGGTTTTGTACAACAAAATAAACTACTACAAATAGAAACTGGGAGAAATTATTTGTATTTCTTATATCTGATGAGGTTAATATCCAATATATATAATAACTCATACAACTCAACAGTAACAAAAAAAAAAGATGATATAAATAGACATTTCATGTTTCCAAAAGGCACTTGAAAAAATTCTCAACTTTGGGCAAAAACAATAGCACAACACGTAGAGTATTTGCCTTGTAAATAGCTGACCCAGGCTCAATACTTGGCATCCCATATGGTCCCCCGAGGCTGGCTGAGCACAGAGCCAGAATAATCCCCAAGTGCCTCTAAGGGGTGTACCAAAATGCTCCCTCTCCCCAAAAAATATTTTCAATTCAGTTATTATTAAAAAATGCAAGTGAAAACCACGATATTAGCTCACACAAGTATATCACAAAGATAAGAAAACAAAATATGGGGCCGAAGTGATAGCACAGCGGTAAGGCATTTCCCTTGCATGCAGCCAACACAGGACAGACCCTGTTTTGATTTCTGGCATTCCATAGCGCCTGCCAGGAGTAACTTCTGAGAGCAGAGCCAGGAGTAACCCCTGAGCGGCGCTGGGAATGACCCCCTCCCTCCCCAAAAAGAAAACAACATATGCTGAGGAAAGTGCTCAGGCACTGTAGAAAGAAAGGTAAATGGTATAATAAACATTGTACAGATTCCATAAAAAATCAAGAATGGCAATACCACTTTGTAGATATTATGGCAAAAAATATGAAAGCATGATTTTAAAAATCAGAGCAGTATTATTCACAATAGCAAGACATGAAAACCTAAACGATCATTCTCAAAAAACTGGATAAACAAGATACAGTCTCTATACTTATAGAACACTTTACTACTCAACTATTTAGAAGTAAATAAAATCTTGCCTTTTTCACCATGTGGCTAGAAACTTTAGCTGACTATACTAAGCAAAAGTCATAGAATATATAATTACCATATTTCTCTCATATGTGGAATACAAATAACCAAATCAGTCAAATAAACCAATTAACTGCTATAATTTACAACAAAAAAAAATGAGAGTTTTATAGAATATTTACCAGAGGAGGAAAGAAAGTGCTTGATGAGAATGAAAAGAAAGAGGAGTCAATCAGATTATATAAAGTAATTTTTCAATAGTGGGTCTGAAGACGTATTTCTGAATGTTATACAATACTGAAAACTAATTTAAAAATTTGATGGGGATGGGGATTCCTTCAATTGGTGCTCAGGAGGCCCAGGGATCCATCCCAGTGTTTCTCAGCCAATCAGGCTGGCATGCCAAAATATGATGTGTTGCTGGGGTCCTATAGTGCTCAGTATTACCTACATAACTCCCATTAGTGTCTTAAACCTTGGTACTATCTCCCTACCTAATTTTGGGGGATGGTGCCAGAGATTGAACCCAGGGCCTCAGAAAAGCAAGGGCTCTATCTCTAAATTGCATGCCTGGTTAAAATTTTTAAATAAAATTTCCCTTTCCAGGGCCAGAGACTGACCCGAATTTGATCCCCAGTATCACACTGAAAGTAGCTCCCAAGCATACTGGGTGTAACCCAAAAACATGTGCAAAAGGAGAACTGTTCATTCTCTCAGTCTCCTTAAACAATCAGGCTTGAATATGATCCAACTTTTTTTTTTTCAACTTCTTGATTTAATTATCAGTTTTAAGGAAATATACTGAACAGAAAAACTTGTTAAATCACACCAGAGGAATAAAAATCAGTAAAATTCATATTATAAAAAAGTATCAGAAAAAAAATGTTTTCAAAAAAATAAATCGCAAGGGAAAGAAAATAGGCTGAGACTGGTCAATGAAAAAAACAGCATATGTTTCAATACAATATGAACATTAGTGGAGTCCTAACTAAAAAAAAAGTCACATCATCAATGAACTCTGAATACTAAATAAGTATTTCATAATGTTAAGAATTACTGCTGTTATGAACTGGAGCACAGATCTTGCAATGCGCACTTAGTCAAATCCACATTTAATCTACTACACTACATATGGTCTATGAAGCCTTTCTAGGTGTGGTCCCTAAGTGCAAAGCCAGGAGTAAACCAAGCACATGTTTTAATGATCAGACCTAGCAATGCCATGCACTCAATGTAAAGCACTGTGAGGCAGCACAGGCCCAACAGAGCTAGGGTCACTCGGACAATACTCTGATGACAGAGAGAAGATGGGTGGTACCAGGGAGGGGAAGGCCATCTGCGGCTGAGAATCACCCTGAATCTTCCCTCAAGCAGGGAAGCCTTTAAGCTGTCTCACAGCCCAATTATTTTATCTTTTAA
This sequence comes from Crocidura indochinensis, assembly GCA_004027635.1. NCBI lineage: Eukaryota > Metazoa > Chordata > Mammalia > Eulipotyphla > Soricidae > Crocidura > Crocidura indochinensis. The sequence goes on from PVKC010002425.1 coordinate 33,358, forward strand.
TTATCCTTTCCTCTTGAAGAACAACTCACCATCCTGATCCAAAGATTTGTTATTGTTGTTACTGTATGATTAGTACTGAAAAGGAAAAGTTACTATCAATAGGTAAAATGTAGAAATACATAGTATAGAGTCCTGGATGGTGATGGACAGTGGTGAGATGGATGGTGAGGCCTTTCTCCCCAAGCGCGTCCCAGGCGCCTGCAACCCCCCCAGCTGATGGGTCTCAGGGTTCAGGATAGCGCCAAGGAAATGATCCACAGTACTCAGGTTTCAGGAGATATCAGCTTTATTATGGCCCTAGCCATCATGCTTGGCTCCTAAGCTTAAACCTTTTAAGCAGGTTCCATAAGCAGCCCTGCACTTAAACCTGTTCCTGATATCTCTCCTTGCTGCCAGCCTCTCCTGTGGCTTCTTACTCAATCTGTCTGATCCACCCTAGGCAAAATGCTAATATCACATGAAGAGGCAAACCAGCCCACTTATGGGAGGGGTCTATGGATGGTTACAAAGGGGTTGCCTGAGGGGTGTAAAAGGGAGAGTGAGGAGGACCGAAGAAGTGGTGGGAGGAGTTGGCAACATGAAGGGATAAAAAGCAGGTTTAAGTTCAAGGCAGCTGAAGAGAGCCTGCTTAAAAGGTTTAAGTTTAGAAGCCACATATGGTGGCCGGGGCCTTAATAAAGCTAATGTCTCCTGAAATCTGACTGCCGTGGATCATTTCCTCACCACTACCCTGAACACGCAGACCGGCCGGCTGGTAGGGATTGCAGGTATATGGCCCAGGCTGGCAGAGAAAGGCCTCTCACCATCCATCTAACCATCATCCACAACCATCCAGGACTCAATAATTAATATGTATTTTAACAGCAATGACTTTAATTTAGGGGGTCAATCAGGTGAAAAAAACTGGTATTTTATCTTTTTCTCATCTTTAAAACCTGAAAAGACCATCTGTATAACTTTTACAATCAGCACTTATTTTATAGGTTCCTTGCCCAGCAGTAATATTAAGAGGGCTGGGTGTACCCCCAGACATGCTCAGCACAGTTATATAGACCCAACTGTTCCAAAGCTTGAACCAGGTAGTATAATGTTTGGGACCACTTAGCAGTGTCAGAGGACCACAGAGTATTAGGAATCAAAGTCAGGGTACTGCACATGCTAGATTTGTTGTTCTACACTTAAGTTATCTCCCTATTCTGCAATCAGCACTCTAAACAGATATTTGAGGGGGGAAAGTGTATAAGAGTAGGGAGATTACTTTGCATGTGGTCGATCCAGGTTTAACCCCTGGCACTCCATATAGTTACCCAAACTCTGCCAGGAATGATCTGAGTGCAGAGCCAGGAATAAACTCTGAGCATCACTAGGTATGGTCTAAACTAAACTAAAACAAATAAATTTTTGTACAAAATTCCTATATTAGTCTACTACTGTATAAGTAAAAATATTGAATGTCTCATAAATGATTTAAGGTGGGGGCTGGAGCAGTAGCACAGCAGTAAGACATTTGCCTTGCATGTGGCCAACCTGCTTTTGATCTCTCGAATCTCAAATGGTCTCTCAGGCCTGCAAGGAGTAACTTCTGAGCAAACAGCCAAAAACAAACAAACAAACAAACAAAAAATTTACTTGAGGTAACAAAATTTCAAGCTATTTTTTTGCTGTCATTTCTTATCATTGAGTAAACATTAAAAGGGTTTTAGAGCTAATAGTAAAAGATTTTCACAGGTTATCATTAAATTTGGAAGGAAAGGACTATTGACTTTATCGGTATCTATACTCTGTTAACAGTTATTAAGAATATATTAAACATTACTAAAGCGAGTATTAAAATTTTTATTCCTGTACAAGTGCTTGCATTCACCACTCATTCATAAACCACAATTTTAATAGGCAGTGAGGAAGTAGAATAGGGAATTGGGCCAAACCCAGTGGGGCTCAAGGCCTAAGTGCTCACTCTTGATTTCCTATATGAGTGCAGAGCCAGGAGTGACTCATGAGCATCATTGAGTGAAGTCCAAAAACGAAAGAAGGTGTCAGAGCAGTGGTGCAAATGGTAGGGTGTTTGCCTAGCACATGCTAACCTAGGACGGACCACAGTTCTATTCCCCCCCCCTCCCCCCCGGAATCCCATACGGTCTCCCAAACCAGAAGCGATTTCTGAGCACATAGCTAGGAGTAACCCTGAAGAGTCAATGGGTGTGGCCCAAGAAACAAACAAACAAAAAAGAAACAAAAGAAAAAGCTTTCCTGAGGCCAGGGTGGTGGCATTAAGTATAGTTTTTACCATTCATATAAGGAGTATGTTTTTTTTACCATTCATATAAGAATAGCAAAGACAAGGATAAGCACTAAATTCCTTTAAATAACAAGAACATATATCCTTCCCTCTATTAAAAAGTAACTGCCCATCAATCAACCCTATAGAAAAATTTAAGAGAATGTGAAAGAGATAAATCTTTGAAATCATTCTCTCCCCCTACTTCTTATCATTAGGCAACTTACTGCGATAAGATTTAATATTTCTTTTATTTATTTAATATGTCTTACTTTTAAGAACCTATTGTAAAATATTTTAAACTCTTTATTAGTCAATTTAACCATATTAAAATTTTTATATCTTAGTGTAAATTTCTTGTAACAAGATGCAATCTACATTTTGTGACAGGCAATTGCTTATGTAACATAGTACTATGCATTTGAAAAGAAATCGTGGAGTAAGATAATATAAACAAACTAACCCAACTATCATGTCCTTTTCAAACTGGAGGAGAGTGCTACTGATATAATTATGGAGACCAGCACAACACACATAATGCAGAAAAACAAATCATGAAAAATTTCCTTTTAAATATCTATTCATGGGGCTGGAGAGATAGCACAGCGGTAGGGCATTTGCCTTGCATGTGGCCAACCCGGGAGGAACCCGGTTCAATCCCCAGCATCTCATATGAGCCCCCAGCCTGCAGGAGCATTTTCTGAGTGCAGAGCCAGCAGTTACCCCTGAGCATCTCTGGGTGTGGCCCCAAAACCAATCAATTGATAATTAAAATTCTATTCACCTGAATCACTGCACTGCTTACCTTGTGCTACTGTTGACATGACCACGGATGGTGTGGAAGATACCACAGCTGTGACTGCAACTGTAGTAGGAATAGGTGATGTTGTAGAACTGCTGCTGCCACTGCTGCAACTACTGACCAGAGAGGACTGTGAAGCAGTTATGACCACTGGTGGCTTCTGAGTTGTGGAAGCAATAACTGATGTTGGCACAAGCTTAGTAACTGCTGCATAGTTATGGGATTTGGAGAGAATGTTGGGCACGAAGGTTGAACTTGGTGATGTGGTCACTATAATAACCTATGAAAGAAAAATTATGTTATTTACATGTAACTAATAACCAGTAATTTATCAAGATAAATTTATATACAATTCAAAATTATCTTATGAAACATGAAAAAGAAAGTTGCAAAGAGGAATACACAACTAAAACTATTTGAAACTTTTCTTATTAGTAATCATCAAAATGAACTTAAATTATTTTCCAATCAAGTACTTTAAAGATGGTATTTGAAACTGCACAATATATAGTGAAGTGATTTCAATATACTGCCTAGGGAGTATAAAGTGGCACAATTTTCCTAGAATGCAATATGAATAATTAATCATTTATAAATACATGTTGAGCATCTACTATGTGCCAGGCATGGTTCTAGATGCTGGGGATCTATGAACAAAGCAAGGTTTTTATTTTCAAGGAGTCACCTTCTAATAGAAAGAGAAAAAAAATAAACAAAAAAGATAAACCATGTGAAGATAAATGGAAGAAGCGATAACGACAGGGAAGAAATAAAGGATTATGGAAGCAGTGTATGATTTTTTTATATCTCAATCAATGAAGTTCTCTGATAAGACAAAATATGAACAGAAACTAGAAATAAGTAGGTGTATGAACTATGATGCTATTTAGAATAAGAGCATCTACTGGCACAAGGAATAACAAATACAAAAAAGCTTCTGCTATTGAGGTAGAAACAAATCTGGTATACTCAAGAAACTTCCAAGATCTAACAAGCAAGATTACAATTATAACAACTGTAGGAAACAGAGTCGGGAATAATGAAGGATTGGAAGACATAAGGTCATACTGACAGTATATACCACTCTTGAAATGATATAATATGATATGATACAATATGACAGTGATGAAAAGATACTTTATCTCTATGCCATTTATCACTTAACCTCAACTATCCCGTCAAAATTTTAGAACTCAAATTTAACCATGGAATAAAACGACATATTCCAATAAAGGGATATCTTACAAAATACTTGACTAGTATTCCTCAAAACTGTTAAGATCATCAAATACAAAGAAAGTGTGAGGAACTTCCATGGCCAAAGGGAGTATAGCAGACATGATTTTAAAAAATGTAACAGAAAAGACAATATGTCAAAACTGAAGAGGTCAGGATATACCATGAACTTTTATTTATTATTATTGCCTCAAGATAAAATGTCAATAAAAGAAACTACAGAGTATATCATAACTCTGTAATATCATCAAATGTTTCTAAATCTAATACTCTTTTACAAATCTAAAGTCTAAAACATTTTTTAAAAACATTCCTTTATCGGGGCCGGAGAGATAGCATAGAGGTAAGGCGTTTGCCTCACATGCAGAAGGATGGTGGTTCGAATCCCAGCATCACATATGATCCCCCCGAGCCTGCCAGGAGCGATTTCTGAGCATAGAGCCAGGAGTAACCCCTGATAGTTGCCGGGTGTGACCCAAAAAAAGCAAAAACAAAAACAAAAAAACATTCCTTTATTATAAGCTATGAAGTATAACAGGACACAGAAAACAGGAAGAGCTCTCAAAGCAAACCAAACAGAGACAATATGACTAAAATGAGTAAGTAGTGAAAAGTTAATGGACTCTAAACATAGTTAAAAAGACATGTTCAGAGGTTGATACACAAAAGTGAAGAAGGGGGGGGGGGAGAAAAAGTTAGTAATAAGAAACATTAGCTAGTATGGCTAGAAAACTAGACTAAAAAAAAACCTGCAGATTAAAGGAGAAACCATTTGAGAGAGAGGAAGAAAGCAAGATGAAAAGACCTAACATGGGATATATTTAAAAAATGAAAGCCAGTATAACAATAGCAAAAAAAACCATATAGACAAAGAGGAATTCTAAAAGAGAGCAGAGTCAGGTCAACTCTGCAAACTGAATTCTACATTAAATATAACAGAAAGTCATGTGAGGACTTAATTAGGGAAACAACAAAATCTGATTTACATTTTAAAAGACCATTCTATCTGCTAGATGATAAGAGGCACGACTGGAAAGCATGAGAGTAATTAAAAAAATAAAAAGCAACTATTGCTATAGTCTAGGTAAGACTGATGAGGCTGCCCGAACTGACTAGTAATGAAATAAAAGAAGATATTGGATGCAGATTATTTTGAGAAATATTAGGACTTCATGTATGGAAATAACCAAGAAAGAACAGAAGCATATGCTGAAGCTATTATGTACTAACTTAATTCTTTGAAAAATACTATGCCACAAATATCATTATCCCCATTTTATAGTTGAAGACACAATTTGTTCCTAATCTCTGACATAGTTTTGATCTTGGGTGAGTATAATAAAGAGATGAATGTTTTTTCTCTTTCAACAAATGTATGCAGAAAATTATTCTGAAAAATATAAATTTAAGATGAAAATTCTTTTCCATTTTTTCTTCTTTTTTTTCTTTCTTTTCTTTTTTTGCCACATCCAGTAATAGTCAGGCCTTACTCTGCACTCAGGAATCAATCCTGGCAGGATACTGGGGATCAAACTCAGTCATATACAAGGCAAGACCCCTCTTTTTCTCTTTTGCATCAGTCCTAACAGCCTGAACTTAAATAAGCTAGTCAAGATTTACTGAATATGTCTAAATTCAGTATCTGTCTCAAAGAAGTCTTGACAATAATACTACTATAAATTTTCAATGTTATGAAAAATCATAAACTCTGAACACATATACATAACTTTAACAAGTTTAATTATTTGGTGAGTCAAGAGAGACACAAGTCTTGAACAGCAAATAAATATACAAAATTAACCACCATATTTCTATTTAGACTTGGTTAGGAAATACCTAACTGGCACTGACTTTAAAAAGAAAAAAGAAGAAAGAAGAAAGAAAAAAACCCAGGGGCCAGAGCAATAGCGCAGCAATAGGGCGTATGCCTTGCATGTGGCTGACTCAGGAAGGACTATGGTTTGATCCCCAGGCATCCCATATGGTCCCCCAAGCCAGGAGCAATTTCTGAGCACATAGCCAGGAGTAAACCCTGAGCGTCACCGGTGTGGCCCAAAACTAAAAAATAAAAAAAATAAAAAAGAAAGAAAAAGAAAAAGAAAACTCAACCATTATATAAACTGAGAAGTAAAACAATTAGATAAAAAAAGATCAAAAATTTAACTAAAATGAAACAGAATTTAATTTAAGTAAAATGAAACAGAGCTTAGATCCTATTTATGCTGTTCACTAATAGGCTCCTGAACAAATTAAAATCTTTATGCTCCAACTTTTATCTATAAAATGGGGATAATTCCTACCTTACAAACAATTACAAGAATTAAATGAGATGATGTGAAGCATCTAACAGTGCTAGGCACATAGCAGGTGGTCAATATACATTGGTCAATAAACAGTACTGATTAGTAGCTGATTGTTACTGCTTAATAAATGTTGAAAGACTGTCAATAGAATCTTTATAAATAAAACCAATGTACATCATTCAGTATACTATTTTTGGTTCATTTAAAAATAACCATTTTCACAAATTCTGATATTCCTGAGATTCCAAGGAACTCAGAAGTATTACCATAGTCAAATCAACTAAAGTAGTAATTAGGTTTCGAATGTGTCAATTCCAAACAGCTTTCTGGACTACAGTGTTTAAAAGGACTCTGCTGTACAGATGAAGATTACTAAGGCAGAAAAGTATGCCACAGTTAATTAGCCATGTCTGTCATGGGAAGAAGTAGTAACACTTGTGTTGAGTATTTGCCGTTTCAGAGCTAGTGTGCATATTGGTGTCTAACATTAAGACAACAAAATTTCAGTGAAATAAATAAAGATAGGGTCTTTAAAAGCATGTCTTGGGTTACAGAAACAATTATTGTGTTTTGAAATATTAGTCCATAAGTGTACTTTTCATCTAAAAAATGTATCCATAATTAAGAGATTTACCTTGTAGAAAATTTACTATACTTTAAAGTCACTTATTACAACAGGGGAAATATAGGGATTTTAAAACCAAGTGAATCAAACAGTGTTTATTCAGGCCATAATTCAAATTACTGACCTTCTAGCACTCACAAAAACGCCTTAAGAGTGCTGGGACTTGCACCCTAAGGATAAAATGAAAAATATCAATCAAGCACATGAAAGCATAAAGCTATATTCTGTTGCTTTGTTTATATAAGTGCTGTACAATTGTTATACTTAATATGAAAGCACCACATTAACACAGGTGGCAATTTGTCTACCCTAAAAATACACGACCTATTTGAATTTGAATCAAGTAACTCCACTAAATCACAATTATACTCAATGTAAACACTTTACCTCAAATAATTATTAAAAGTGACTTATATAGAATTGAGAAACCCAAGGTAAAATAATGGTGACTGCCTTACATCTTCCCAAAAATCCAATTACCCAGTAAATGGAAAACAAGAAGCAAACACAAATCCCACAAAATTATCTATCAGTTGTTACCTACACCCACACTGGTCCAAAAAAACAATAAAGCTATTGGCACTGAGTACACACTAAGTAAAAGGTTAGTACGTTTTATATGCCAAACATTAGAATTAATAAATTTGTGAAATAAGTTTTATTTTTATGTAAATTTTGCTTTCTACTTTTTAAAACACAGTAGGACAAATCTAAAGTTTTGAACCTACAATCTCAAGACATAAAAATAAATAGTGCTCTCAGAAAAAAAAAATGACAATCATTATAACCTCAAACATCTATTTGCAAGTGGTTCAAAAAAAAATACCATGTAATGCTACCCTCAGTTATACGGAAAATAAAGAAACAGGAGATGAATGAGAAGTGGGTACTTTAGCTATCATTTTGCTATACTTTTTCTCAAATGTCAAATTATAAGACTAGATGAGAAACAAAGAAAAGAGAAATTACTATGTGGCAAAGAAAGCAGCTACTAAAGTAGTCTCTGAACACTACCAACCCAAGTCCTCCTTTCAGGAAAAAAGTATTATTCAGAGGGGCCAGGAAGTTAGTTAAGTTAAGTTACTGCAGATAAGGCACTTGTCTATCACATAGCTGATCCAAGATCAATCCCTGGTATCCCGTAGAGTATCTCCAGCATCACCCAGAATAATCCCTGAGCACATAGCCAGGAGTAAACCCTGAGCACAGCTGGGTATGGAGCTGTGATAGCCAAACAAGCAAAAAAAAATTTCAAAGTATTATTCAGAAAGATTATATTGGTGGAACCCGAGCAATAGGGGAGTGATTAAGGTGTTTACCTGGCACACAGCTGACCCAGGCTTAGTGCCCTGTATCTCTTATAGTCCCCTGAGCACCACTAGGAGTAATTCCTAAATGCACAGTGAGGAATAAGCCCTGAGCATTGCTGGGTATGGCCCCTCCAATAAATAACAATTACCTTAAATACAACAAATATAAATGCAAAAATGTGGGCCAAAGTGATAGTACAGTGAATAGTGTACATATCTTATACACAACTGACCCAGGTTAGACCCCTGGTACCACATATGGACCTCCAAGACTACCAGGAGTAATCCTTGAGCAGAGTCAATAATAAGCCCCTAACATTACAGATGTGTCCCAAAAAGTAATGAATAAATACCTATGTCCAGTGAAACACTTAAAAACTTATCAAAATAGGGGCCTGGGAGTTAGCATGGAGGTAAGGCGTTTGCCTTTCATGCAAAATGTCATCGGTTCGAATCCCGGTGCCCCATATGGTCCCCCGTGCCTGCCAGGAGCAATTTCTGAGCATGAAGCCAGGAGTAACCCATGGAGCCGGGTGTGACCCAAAAACAAAAAAAAAAAAAAAAAAAAAAAAACCAAAAAAAAAAAACAAATAAAAAAACCTTATCAAAATAGTTAATTTCTATAAAAAGGTAAGCTACAATTAAATGATCAACTTACTTCTCTGTAATAGCTAACTTTCAATAACAAATAATTAAAACTATTTTTCTAAGATAAGTGAAAGAGGCTAATTTTTTTATTATTCTGCTTCCAGACTTTATTTGAAAATACTCAATTTCATTTACTTCTCATAATAACCTCTTAAGATTGGCATTATTGAGCCAGAAAGATTAGTACAAGATTTAAGAGGTTTCTGTTGCATATAGTCAACCCCAGTTCAAATTCCTGGCACCATATATGGTTCCTGGAGCATCACCAGGCGTAATAACTGAGAACAGAAGAACCAGAAGCAAATCCTAAGTATAGTTGATAAGGCCCAAAACAAACAATAAAATTTAACATGATTGTCATCTCACAGATGGATAAACTGAAAAACTAATTTATCCCCATTACTCTGAAGAACTGGGGTTCCAACAGAGGAACTTTTTTTTTTTTTTTTTTTTTTTTTTTTTTTTTTTTTTTTTTTTTTGGTTTTTGGGTCACACCCGGCCATGCTCAGGGGTTACTCCTGGCTCTACACTCAGAAATTGTTCCTGGCAGGCTCAGGGGACCATATGGGGTGGCAGGATTCGAACCATCGACCTTCTGCATGCAAGGCAAACGCTTTACCTCCATGCTATCTCTCCAGCCCCCAAAAACTTTTTTTGTTTATAACACTCTACCAAGGCCTCTTCCTAAAACTGACAATAGAATTAATTCCATAGGTCAGTTATAATCACTTCACAAATTGAGAAAATAACTTTTTATATATTAAATAATAGCATCTTTCCAGGAAACTCAAGGAGGTTCTATAAATAAAAATTATTATGGCAGACCAGTTTTGCTTACATATGCCCTGGGTTCAATCCCTGTGAACCATGCCAGAAGCCCTCACATACCATTGGATAATCACACACACACACACACACACACACACACACACACACACACAC